>SDEE01000323.1:0-42076 GCA_004126415.1 Candolleomyces aberdarensis
ACTACTCAACAGGAACAATGTATATTTGTTCCACCACCTCTGCCTCAACTTGAGAATTCTTGCAATTTCACTCTCTTAAGGCTTGCTTCTGGCGGTCTCCACTTTTTCAACAACAGCAGTCATAGTCCCAGGGGAAACATGGGGCCTTCAAGTTTTGGGCTCAGACGGAGTGATCAGGGTCGGTCGACTCAGAGGACCTTGATAAAGCCCTTCCTTCCGGGTGGTTTATCAATTTGGCCTCGGATGCGCGTTCAGGTGAGTTGGTGGGTTGGTGTTGCGCGTTTCGCGGACCCCAACTCAGTCACTGTCCAAGTATACATCTCGACTCTCTGACATATCCTGAGGTAGTTGCCTGACTTTAGACGGCCCCACCGTACCCAGGTGGGAGGAGCCTGGATCCACTTCTCCATCTTCATGTCGCCAATGTCGCAGCGTCATATGCTGAAACTTAAGGCGACAGTCTGAATCCTGGTGGATATTTGAGTGCCGTTGGGCGTCTATGCCATTCCGACGGAGTCGAACACTGAGCCGTATAAGGACATGTCTGCTCGATCTGGCGTGTCTTCCTTTCCCTCACATCTCCTCATTCTTCACTAGTAACCCAGCAAGAATATGTCCGCCCATCGCAGTAGTGTCGACTTCTCTACTCCAACTTCTGTGGTCGAACTTGGCGTGGTCCAAGCGCCGGCTCGTATCCCGCCAGCCTCTCATCGGTACGCAACACCCTCCATACCTTGGCCGTGGGACGACATTGGAGAAGGTATGCCGGCGTGTCCCAGTTTCGAGAGCCTAAGTTTTCGATCCAACGGCTATGTAGAGGTCGACCCAGATCATCTATGTTACTACGGCCCCGCAATTCCTCCACTTTGTGAACATAACAATTGCCAATGCTGGACTGGCTACCCACAATCAAGGTTTCCGAACTGGACGGAGAGGCAGCTGCGGAAGAGCAAGATCTTCGATGCGATTTGGAGTAACCGTCGCCAGGCTTTGGAGTGCGCCATTTATAGATGCGACGTAGCCAGTGACGGGTCCTTCGCGAATGTCCCGTTAGTGCGATGTCCAGAGGGGCGTGAGGAGGAGACATGGAGGAGGATGGTGAATGGGGCGAATGAGGCAAGTCTAATTTCTTGGGTCTCGTGTGGCGCAGTATGATCGGGGGCAGGGTTGTAATCCCGTTCCTTCTTCAGCCTGCTATCCATAGATATAATCTACTCACACACTGTTGTCTCGTCACTAGCGCCCTAACAATATACGGGTTAGAGCACTTTTCGTCGAAAACATGTCAGGTTCGGTACTACGGATGTTAGGTGCAATGTCAGTATTTTCCGATCACAAATTTACTACGGAAAGATGACGTCAATTCTAGGTTTAATGTCGAGCCGTTCTTTTTCTCGTCCTCCATTAACTGCATTCCTTCCCGGTATCAAGAAGATATTACCTCTGAAGTTGGTGATCGTACGTGTGTTCAGGGCTACTCTTCCACTGCAAACACTCAAAGGGTCATTCTTTTTTCCTAGATGTAACGGTCACACTGACCTTCGCCAGACCTGTGAATCGGGAAGAAGTGGACCCGGATTCTTTCCCAACCTCGCATGGATCTCTTAAAATCGACGCACAAGCACCTCTTTTTCTGTATTCTAGTGAGCTGGGCACTTTCAGGCTTTTTTCAAAGCAACTAAATGAGTGGAACAGTTGGAAAGGTATTGACGCTCGATCTACTGTCCATCCACTTAATTCGAAATATGAACGGCAGCACCATCATTTCCTACCACTCCCCTGACCTACCTGCTACGACAGCCCCTTATCTGCATAAACGTGTGCGTAGTGCAGGGCGATCCATTTATTGGCAGAATATGTTTCAGCGCTCGCCAGACCCTACTCTGGTGCTGTTAATCTTTCTGTGGCACGCTTTCTGCGGCTGGGACTCAGCTATCGAGTCGTTGCACCAACACATGATGGCATTGGTATGTTGATATCTCTTCGTGTACTCCACTTTTTATAGTCTAAAGAACCTACTCGCTCTACTTTAGGAAAATGACATACCCACAGCTCAGATGCTCGTCTCCGGGGAACTTCCCCGAATCCGTGCTCATCACCTTCATTATTCCTCTCTTCTTGACCATTTTATCAAGGCCGTCGACTTCGTCCAACAGACGCCAACACCATTTATGACCCCGTCCAACTTTGACCAAGCATTGTTGGATGAAAACGCATTGTTGATGACGCGGGAGTGCAGAAATTTGCGAAATGAGATTGAGCGTCTTAAGGCCATGCTGTATCAGCAGGAACAGCGGTTAAAGAACCTAATGACAGCTACTGACAGGGAGTATATGAAGAAGATGGCGCAAGCAACTACCCGCGACGGTGCCGGTAAGCCTTCATTCCGTGAATTTTGGTTCTTCCAAGTACTCTAATACTTTTTACTATAGCCATGAAACAAATTGCCTACCTCACCATGGTCTTCCTCCCGCCCAGCTTTGTAGCCGTAAGCCAACATTCTCTCCGTCTGATAATTATACTCAACGATATCTTGTCAAGACTGTATTTGGTATGAACGTTTTCGAAATAAGCCCCGACGCTCATGCAACTATCCCCCAATACGTCGCTATCGCCTTACCTCTCACAGTGCTCACTATGTGGATCGTCATCGCCTTCCGGAGCAAAATCGTTCTGTCTGGCCAAGTACCGTTCTGGTTGCGCTTGATATGGCCTCTCAAAAAGCTACATGCTCGATATAACAAAAACTCGAAAGCCCATCTCACTGATCACGATATAGAGAAGGGTACAGGCAAACGGTTGGCCGTCCCTGTGGCTCCAAAGCACGCCTCTCACTGCTAGTTTGCTTGGATATCCCTTTGCCTCTCGACCTACGATCGTTTGTACATTATAGAGCCTAGGTAATGAACCATCATACGTATGCATCATATTGTGGATGAGGCAAAAAAGGTGTAGCCGGAATTGCCGTGGGTTGTTTGCTTTGCGTTGCAATTCCTGGCTTTTATTTGATATCTACCTACAAAAACAAGTGAGTCCGATAGCTGCTACTAAAATACAGATGGCGGTATAAATATGCAAATGAATAACTAAGTACGGTGCATGATGATAGAACACAATGATTAGGATGGTTGAGACGCAGTGCCAGCGAGGTGGTCGTAAGTCATATACGCAAGGAAGCAAGAGAGGTAATGTGAATGAATGTACACCTGAGGTGGTCGGGAGCAAGAAGTAGTTTTGTGCAGGGTGTCCGAGGCCGGGAATCGTTCGTTTACGATTCTGGAAGCTCAAAGTATGTTCTGAACATGGATTCTGTCCGGAGCCTAGTCTCCTTGATGACACCATGCACATGAAGGAAGAGTTTGGGGTATCGGCGGGTGAAGTAAGCGAGGTAGCCTTCAGGCATGGCTCCAAGATGTCGTTTCACATTATCAGGAAGATCTTGGTAGTGATGTTTCTGCAAGAAGTTCCGAAAGGTCAACCAAACCATGATCATTGGCAGAGGGAAGCCACGTACTTTGTTTCGAAGAGCACGAAGCAGGTCCTGTACAGACTTTCCATCATACTTCCTGAACTTGCCAAGGTTTTCGATGAAAAGCTTGTCCAGCCGGCCGTACCAATCGTTTCCGACGATTGTGCTCGCCTGCTTCTCGAGCTCAACAAGAATAGGATCTCTTGGGTCTCGACACATAATCTCAAACCGATCCGACGCGTCTTGAAGGAAGTTCAATCGACGACCAGGGTCCCAGAAGAATGGGTGCAATAGACAGGCCGTTGTGTCGGGCCTACAAAAGAACGGTATCAGCAACGATGCTGTAACAAGAAACAGGAAAACCATACCTCTCGTACGCTTCAGGATGCAGCATCTGCTCAACCAGATCACAGGCCTCCGTACCCTCCTCCCCAAACCTATCCAACAGATCCAAACTCTTCGCATTCTTCAAGATGTTAACCTCTCTCTCGAACCGGTCTCCGAACGGATGCCCTCCGTTCGTCAACGTATAATAATACAGACACCCAAGCGCGAAAATATCCACCGTCTTCGTCAGCCTGGTAGCTTTTGACGTCGAAGGTGTGGACCCGCTCGAAGACCCATGGATCGTTCCAACACTTCCTCGCGAGCTCATCGAATGCTCATCGCTCACATCATCGAGCTTCACCTCCCCACGCAGAATTTCGGGAGCTCGCCAGCCGACAGTCCCAGCAGCCATTCCACCTCCCGTCGAAGGCAAGAAACTCGTCTGATCTACATCCAGCCGCTTGCACAGCCCAAAGTCGGAGATGAGCATCCGGTATACCGGCCTGCCACCGCTGCTACTCTTCGTCGTCGATACGAGGATGTTTTGAGGCTTGATATCGCGATGAACGAGCTTGAGCCCGTGAAGATGTCGAAGGCCACTGGTGATTTGCTTCAGCGCCTTTTTGGGGTCGAATGAAATAGCGATGTCGTGGTACTGTTCGCGATCCGGACATTCAATGATGTCCGCTAGCGAGGCTGGGCAGAGTTCAAGGGCAATGTAGAGGAAGTTGAGGTGGGCTTCTTGGTAGTAGTATCGGATAACGTTGGGGTGGTCGTCGCTGTCTTGTAGAATGCTAACCTCTCTTGACGCGAGCGTGACGAAATCCTTGAGAAGTCGTTTCACGGCAACGGCGCGACCTTGCAATGAACCTCTGAAGACTACGGTTCCATGGGAGCCGAAGCCTGAGGAAAAGTCAGTAAACAGAATACGCTCGGAAATAACAAGCACACTCACCAAGTATTTCCTCGGATACGGCCAAAGACGGACGAGGCTCTAATGGAGGTGGGGCAGCGAGAATAATCGAGGATTGCGGTGTAGCAGGCTGTGGAGTAGCTGGGGATGGCGCAGCTTGCGAGGGTTCCTGAGGTTGACCCCCATCTGTTTCCTCTCCGGGTGAAAGGGTGAGATCCTTCTTCTTTTTCTTTCCTCTCTTTCCTCTCCGATTCTTCTTTCGCCCAGGTACAGGTGTTGCCTCACCGTCCTGTTCCCCTTCTCGCTCGCTCTCGTCTCCGTCGTCCACTGGCGCCGCAGGTGCAGGAGGAACTTTGACCCACTCTTCCGATGCTTCAGAGGGAGATTCTGCATCAGTTGCGGCAGACGGTGGTTCCTGAGGGACAGCCGGTTCCTCGATTGGCTCGCCCACTGCCTGAGGTGGGGTTGGAATAGTCGGAACGGAAGGCGGGATGGGATCAACGCCTAGAGCGCTCGACTTGGCGCCTTCCTTGATCCTGAAACGTTTGAACAGGAACCAAACGGAAAGAACCCCAAATAACAACGTCATCCCAGCAGCTTCCCACATCGTGCTCCGACCTGCCGGAGGAGRAATGGGTTCGGGGGAGTCTGATCCGTTGGCAGGGACGTCGTTACCGCCGATAGCCAGATTGGGAGAGTCAACCCACTGGCTGTTGGGCTTCACTGGTAGCACGTCCTTTGGTCCCTCCAACAACCTCTTCATTCGACTCTCATGCCCGTCGGTAGTATCCAAAGGATGCATTCCCAAGAGGCAACGTCGATCCCCCGGATTTTCCTCGCAGTGCTGCGGAACTTCCGTTTCTCCCTGTTGCCCGCTTCCACCAATGAGCCTTCCCTTTCGGCTATACCTCAGGTCCCCGTATCCAATCAGTGGGTAGTGAGAGGGGCTCAGTGCATATAGGCTCCCTGTTTCTTCGACCATGCCGATGAAGGCTGAACGTTGTCCCACGTTCGGGGAATCCTTCAGAATATCCTGGAGCTTGAGCCGAGGTTGAAGCAACACAAAGGCGTGGGGGTGGCTTTGCATCGGGGTGGGGCCTCGAAGGACATCAAATACGGCGACGCTAAGCCATAGTGAGATAGAGCGCCGGTATGATGGTCGCAGAGTACGTACACAGAATCATCGAGCCTCTGGGCCCAATTTGGTGAGAACCTTGGCTCATTCGCCACCGACCTGCTTTTCAGCGATAGAATGTTTCCACCCCCAACGTGCTGGATATAGTTGTCGTCCTTGGTCTTCCGGTATGATGTCTGTATGGCATTGTCCTTGTTATTCGGTCCATAAACCGAGAAAGACAGGCTCTGAATGGGTTGTCGTGCGCCACCGTAGATGGAGATGTAATAGTCTGGAAGAACGTCGGTGAATGTTCACAAAAGAAGCTATCACTGCTAAACTCCCACCTGTTCGACCAATGAAAACTTCAGTCGTCTCCGCCAGTCTTGAGTCGCTCTCCTCCAGCTCGTCGAGGTCGATTGCTTTGTCTTCGTATGGTGGGCATGCGGAGTTCAAAGTAGACTTGATCTTCCCCGTCTCCAATTCCAGCAATATCAATGATGTCTCCTTCCGACCAATGAACGTTCTATTCTCTCTTTCGGTGGGCGCAGTAAAGGGTGACATGTCGACCAGTTCCGCCATTGAGAAGGGAAACCGTTGCAGCGGACTGTTCGGGTTTGTCATGACATAAATGTCACCCGACTGCGGCTCTATGATGTACGTCTCGTGCGGAGTTGTGTCGTCAAACTCGTCCGGGTCGTAGTCGATATGTTGAGTCCGAACCAGGGGAGCCAGACTTGAGGCTGCAACTGATGTCGACGGCCCGCTGCTTGAATATGCTGATGACATTGACCATAGTGTTTTCCCTGACTTCCGCTTGAGGGCATGGAACTTTCCATCCACGGTCGCGACTAGCACAATATCCAGCAGCTCTAGGTCTTGCGCTGCATCTTGGATCCGTTCGTTCGTCGTCGTCGTCGCCTGCGCCGTGTCGAGGACCTGCTGAGGTTGAACGAGGTTGACGAGCGCTCTACTGTCCGCGGTCGCTGCTGACCGCAGACCGACGATCTCCGCCCAACATACAGCGACCAGAACGAGGAGGAGAGATGGGAGGAATAGTATAGGTGCCATGGGCGGTCACCTCCGCGGTGAGCGCAGTCGATTTGTGGTCGAGGCTGGAGATGATGATGGTGTTGGCAAGAGTTATGGCACCCAGGCCACTATCCACGGTTCCAGTGTGGCTGTGATCCACAAATAGATTCCGTTCCCCATGCGCACCCGGTACAGTTTTGGCTCGTTCCAGGTGCTTCTCTTCGCAGACATTGTGGAATACCAGTGTGAAAATATTCCTCGCGAGGCTATAGATCGTGGTTTAATTTAAAAAACTTTATCATTGGGAACAAGGTGGAGAATGAGGATGAATACATGTCATGATGGTCGTGAAAGGTCCGTGCTCTCTAATCTACATGGTAACTGAGAATCCATATGCAGTAAAACTACAGTTGTCTAGTGTTGTACACAATCAAATAAGTAGAAGCCGTGAAGAGTCCAATGGCAAGGAGCAACATAGCGTAGCAGAGAGCATAACGGCACCTCTGAATCCAAGGATCAAACATTCGCCTTGGTCCTTCAGGGCGGCCTCGAACTTCCCGGAGCTTGATCCCATACAAGTGGTCGAAGAGCCTGTTGGGTTTTCCCAAGATGTGCAAGATACGCTTGACCATACCCTGGAAGAAGCTTTCATCCCTGTGCATGGGGACAGGACGCGGGATGAATGGATATCCAAACGATATCCCCCTCAACGACCTCTTGGGATCATTAAGCCGAGCCCTCCCAAGCTCCGACGACTGCTTCTCGGAAACCCATCGCGGCAATGGAGGAGGCACCACTTTCTTCCCCTCCCGCTTCATATGGTCCATCTCCCTCTTCTTATTCCTTCCACCACAACACATTTCCTTCCAGTACCCAGTGTTGAAGTAAAATTCCCAGAACGTCAACCTCGGAGGCTGCTCTCCGAAATGCGTGAAATGCCACCCTCCAACAAGCCACAAGAACGGGAACAAGAACCCCAACCAAAACGCCCAAAACGCAGGTGTGACATCGATCCACTGCTTCTTCGCGCGAAAAGTGGGTACTCCAGGGCCAAGCGCAACATCTCGATCCCACCTCCTCGTAATAAACGACTCGGAGGCAGAAGGTGGCTGGATCACCTTCGACCCCGCAGAACGCACACTTCCAGTCTCCACAGGCAGACCACGGTAGTTCGGCCTCATTGACAACTCTTCCACCGTATCCACCGTCTCAATGTTCTCGCCCCCTTGATCCTTGACGAAATTCCCCCGTTTCGGACGTCCATTGCCATTGGTGGGATGATCTTCGCTACTAGCCGTCACAAAGCTATCAGCATGGAGAGACTCCGTGGTGAAATCCGTGTGCCCAGCATATTCTTCGTCCATCTCATCCCCCTCGGTACTCCCCAAAATGATCGGCATTGGATTCGTAAACGGCCTCCTCGGATGTGACCCAGTAGGACTAGGATGCGAATAATTCGGGGTCTGCGGTCCACCAGGAAACGACGGCCTCAAATCCAAAGGCGGAATAACCGGCGGAACATTCGCCCCATCCAACTTGAGCGACTGCCTCGGCCCAGCAGAAGACGTCCCAGAAACATGCGTCCTCGAAGAAGTCTGCGAAGCAGTCCTGTTCAGCGGCCGGCTAATGAACGGAGAAGCATAGATCGGAGAAGGTCCTATACAATTAAAAAAAGAGAGAGAGAAATCAATCAACACGAGCTGAGCCAGAGACAAAGAAAGAGGAAGAGTACTCACGAGTGATTTCCGAGGTATGCGAGCCAATTGGGCTCCCACTATTCCTCAACAACGAAGCCCCAGAGGCAGCCGACGTCCTCAAATCCTTATCCGACCCTGCCCTACTCGTATCCCCAGACGGCGGCAAACTCCGCGTCCTCTTCAACGAATCCGGCGAAAAATAATCCTGCTCAGCAATAGGCGACAACTGCTTGACCATCGGATACGAATACGCATACGCATACTGGTCGGGATTTGCATCATAGTGCTGAGGCAAAGACGAATCGCTATGCATCCCAACACCAGAGGACAGCTGGTCAGGAGGACTCGACGACGAAGCAGCAGGCAAAGATTGAGTGCTCTGCGAATAAATATGGTTCGTATGAAGCTTCAAAGTCGACCATTTCCCTCCATACGCGCCCGCAGCGGCGGCTCCGGCAGCAACACTCCCGAGCGTAGGGCTGAATTCCGAGGACGACGAAGACGATTCAGCGGGCGAAGAATGGTGATACGGCGAAGTAGGCGTAGGTGGAGATGAAAGTGTTCTGCGGACCGGTTGAGGTCTTGAAGGGCCCTCCTCCGGCCTCGGCGCGACAACGTCCGTTTCAATTCGAATAACTGCAGGCACTCCTGTTGTCGGCCCATCCATATTTCCCGAATTCCGATCCGACCGGTCTGATAATGGTGGAGAAGGTAAACTGTGGGGGAAAGGGTTGGCTTTCAAGCCCACGCGGCTAACGCTTGTTGACGATGACGATGCGGGATTGAGTGAAACTCGCGTCACACTCGAAGTAGGTTGACGAACGCCCCACAACTCGCTGGAACCGCCTGGCATCCCAAAGTATGGGTTGTCGAACCCAGTTAAAGAGGTTCCTGATTGACGGGGTATAGGGGCGCTGATGCTGATCTGCGAGGGTGACGTCTTGTAGCTCCGAGTCGTCAGACTGTTCGTTCGCGAGATTGACCCAGGCAGCGGCAGGTGTTGGTTGAGCTCATCGTCCCGGTGGTCCGATTTGGAGGACTTGCTTGACGAGCCCCAGCTCGGAAGACCAAGGAAGCTCAGCATTGTCAAGGTTTGTGGTGTGAGATAGGCGGATGTCTACAGGGCTGAGAAACCGTAAGAACACGAAAGGGCTCGACAAAAGAGAGGAACCTCACGTACCAGCAACTAAATGAGGCACACCAGCAAATGAGTAAAGACTCTCGACAAAGCAAGGATGCTGGCAAAAGGCTCAGCAAGGGATCGACAAAGGCGGCAAAGGGGAGGGAAAAGACGGTCGAAACAAACACCGTCCACAACGTGCACTAAATAGCACACTGCCCAGACGATGACTCCAACGATCTAGAAGGTTTTAATTCATACATCAATCATCGCATTTACGTCGTGTCCAATCCTCCTCTCCCGACCCACCATTCCACGTTTGCCTCGTACAGACTCCCCCATCAAAACACGCTGCAACGTGTTTGCGCACTTGACGAGAGTCCCCGCTGTCCCAAAGCTGACATGTTCCTACAATAGCCGGAAACAGGCCCCTGGCCAAACCGCATTGTACTCCGTCATTTCCCTAACTGAACAATGAGTGAACCCTTCAAGTCAAAAATAGTGGGACACAAAGTGACAAACCGGTACTCGTGACATATGTTCCGGATTTTAGGGTTGAACATGCCATGCCCGGAAGATCACACCGACCCGAACCACGTCTAATCGTTTCATATCTTGACAGAGGTATGAGTACTCTCTTTGGACAAGTAATGTGACAGGCCTTCAGGCCATCGCCAGGCGATTAGACAAAAAATTGGCCGACATGAGTTTTCGAAGCGTCCGATGAAGATACCCCGGCGGTCCGAGTTCCCCTTTCATATAAAAGATCCTCTGAAGGCTAATTGACCAGGTCAAATCACTTGAACGCCTTTAAAAGAAAGAGTAATTACCACCAGCACTTGGACGATACTTTTGAGGCGCAGCGTTCTGCACGACCACGAAAGCGCGCGCGATAACAATCTGGACCCTCGTTTCTCTTCATTCCTTCCGCTGGAGGGAGATGTAATGTCGTGTAATCATGAGCGATCAAAAACTGTTGCTGCATCGTGTCCGCCTCGAGGCGTTGATCACATTGTCGACATGCTGTGTTTGTTTCCAAACAAGGATCACAGCGAGTCGCTTCCTGCGTCGCGCAGCAGCTAGTTGACGGGCCTTATGGTGTTTGACCTGGCTACAGGCCGAGGGGTTCTTGATCTAGACGCCTGAAGAGAGAGAGATAACAACATCCCCACTGGAGTGAGAATATCAGCGACACTCCCGAGACGGGTGGAGGGAAGCGTGCCAGGTTCCACCGCCTAATTTCCCGTGGTGCCAAGTCTCGAAGTGCTATCGTTCCACGATGTCGTACTCGCCTCGAGGCAATGGAACCTCGTTATTCCCAGCGCCGCGGGTACGAAAACCTGGAAATCGAGAGGCTGCTTTCAGTATCTCGGCCCAGCAAATGAGCCAACAGATTACATACCTGCACTAGTCCATGCCCCGCTAGAATACGAAGAACGTCCTTAACTCATAACTAAAACAAAAACGTGGCCTTTTATGAAGAATCAATACAAAATTAGGTGATCGTCGCAGTAGGTGTACAATTTAAAGTCTGTTAGTGGCACGAAAGCGAAGAGAGCAGAGAGCGAGCACAGTTCGAATGAAAGGAGAGGAAAGGATCAACCGAGAACAAGAGGAATGAATCCAAGGCAGCGTTTTTGAGGAGAGGCAGACAGACAGAGGAAAGCAAATGAGCGAAGATAGATAGCGTATAATCCAATGATCGATCAATGAAAGTAGGGGGGGTATAGAATAACATACAGAGTAGAATTAAAGAATACAGGCCCCGAAAGCGATAGTCACAGATAGATGGATAGATAGATAGGTTGGATTGCTCACTGGACAGTAGAGCATGTTAGCGACGGAGCATAAGCGCGGGTATCACTCCTTTGCTGGCGATATCTGTTCCTTCGGCGACTCCTCCTGAGCATCGGTCGATTTGCTTTCTTTCTCGTTCTTCTTCTCCTCGTAATCTTCACCATCGACCGAGGAAGGAACATCCTCAGACTTTGGCTCCTCTCCTTCCCTGGCCTTCTCTGCCTCCACCCCGTCTTCCAAGGAACCCTCCGCATCCTCGAGCTCATCAAGCTCCCCAGTGGCCGCCTCCGGCAAGGGAACGCTCTCAGGCGCAAGGCTCCCTTCCTTCTCAGCTGGCACCTTCTCCTTATCCTCTGCTTCCGCGTCAGAGTCAGCGGAAGAGGCAATGCTATCCTCTTCGCCAGAAGCATCCTTGTCCAAATCCACCTCCTTCACACCCTGCGTGACCTCCTTGACCTCCTTGGTCTCTGGCTGCGGAAGAGGCGTGTCCCTCTCGCTAGCCTCTTGGTCATCTTGCTCACCCTCAGGCGACTGGCGGATCTTCTTGGAACGCGAGAGCTCTTCAGACTCGTCCCTCTCATCGCGCTCCNGTCGAGCTCAAGCGACGCTTCTTCCTTCGCGCAGGGGCGTTGGACGTGGCTAAACATCCGACCAACCAGCGGTCGAGGGAGATGGCGCACGAGGAACACGAGATAAACCCAATATCGCGCGTTGACAAGAATTGGGTGAATTGGACCGCGACGATGAGGTGGGCATGCAATAGGGGGAGAGCAAAAAATCGTCAATAAACGCGTCCTTCTCTCCTGACCAAACCCATAAAAAAACAGATATACATCACGTCAAAGACACCCAACATAATTAAATGAATGGGCGCATGAATACAGGGGGGTGTGCTTGCTTGACAGCGACAGCGACAACTGCATCTCCAAAAATAAAAGCGCCTGCCTACTCACCATCCTCCTCCCAAGGTCTGTCCGGTCGCGGTATAACACCATACGAAATCCTTCTAATCAGACTAAACATATCTTCTTCAGACGATCTCTTCTAGTGGGCTGTTGGCGTTACTGCTGCTGATCTTCACGGCTCGTTCTGCACACCGCGATATTACGTGGCTGGCCAAGACCTTTCGACAAGTTTCGTTAAGGACGGACTGTCGATACACGACAAAAAGCAAGAGCAAGAGAGGACTCGTGAGGAGGGAGAGAGTCAACGCAGACCAGACTGTGGGGAAAACAGCAGAGGAGCAAGGAGAGGCCCACTTGGCAGCGATGATGGGGCGGCAGATCCGACGACGGGGCCACTCAGAGTCAGAGGTCAAATCAAATTTGAGTCTGTTTGGTCCACGTGGCAGCGGACGGATAAACGCTCGGAGGCAAGCTGTCGCCCTTCTTCCTTCCTCGGTCGGAGGCCGGGTAAGCTGAGGGTCATGCTCCTCATATAAAGAAGGAGAGAGGAAGACATACTGACCTGACTGACTGCCCTATAATGTCCAAGCACTACTGCTGCGAGATCCGTTTAATTTTGCACAAAGTGCACAGCCAGCCTTACGACACCGATCCCTACCACCGCTCCACTCCAAGCAATACAACAAACAACAAATGCCATTAAACCCAGAAATAAAAANGTAGAGGTAGAGAGTAGAGACACTGACACGATACCCAAAAATCTCATTATTCATCGAGTGAAAAAAAAGTACTAGGCACTAGGCGCGACCACATACAAATTAGCTCATCGTGAGTCAAATATCTATAGGCGAACAAAGAGGCTCAAATCGTCGTCACTAAATTATGGAACGTTTTGGGCTCGACCCCCTCAGGTATATATAACGGATGAATGGAATGGCATTGAGATTGAGCTGGAAAGCGCGCGCAGTAGAGTGTTGGAGCTTGAAGCCGAAGGATGAAGCAGGCGGGGTGCAAAGGGGCGGAGCTGGGGGGAACGAGAAATCGTGGTGAAAGGGAGGGAATCGGCAAGCACACACACACTCTACACACGCAACCAAGCAATCAATCCGAAACCATCAAATGAAAAGGGGAGGGGGAACGAGCGGATGAAGAATGAGGGGGTCGACACAAGTCCAAGGCACGCACGAATCGGTAACCATTACAACATACAGGGCACCAGCCCAGCATCCTCCTCAACACAAACACACACTGCCAAGCGTTGACAGACAACCATCCTCGTGGACATAGCGATTCATCGCAGCCCCTTTACTCAACCCAATCCAACCACTCTCCATACATGTTCGGCGTCTCCCCTCTAATATACGCCTCAAATGTCCTCTTCATCACCGTCGACCAGTCCAAGTCACGCTTGTCGTTTCCAGGCGTAGTCGCAAACTCGGGCTCGTCGTTGGCAGAGGAAGACGAATCCCCGGGGCTCGTGGTCGTGCCCGCAGCACCAGCGAGGGCGGCAGCCTTTGCTTTACGCAGATTTTCGTGAGCTATCTGCTCAGTCTTAGCGAACCTCGGTCCGAGATCTGGGAAGTTTCTTGCGGGGTCAAACGGCTTCCACCTAAACGAGAGACGAACACCCTCAGGTCAAAATTTGCACCAACAGATCTCAAATGAGACTACGCACCAAAAGTTGTGGAAGTGGTACGAGTACGCTCCCCTGAAGAATCCACGGAACCCAAGTGCCTGCGGCGACCCACTCGTCTGATCAGGCGTATCAAAGAAGTCCTGGAACCTACACAAAAAACCCATCAGCCAAACTTCCTCCTACCCGACCCACAAAAAAAACAAAACCACTCACTTGGTGAAATAAGGCTGAGGCGGCCTATCCCTCTGATACTCTTCCGTATTCAACCACGCCGAATCAAACAACGCATCAGGCAACCGCAGCAAAAGCCCCTGCAAATGCGCATCCTGCGTATACCTCGTAACCGTCATCGGATGGAAATCCAGCCCATTCTTCAACGCCGTCCTAAACAAAAACGACCCCAACGCGCTATTCCGGTGCATCCGGAGGACCGCAGTGTTGTAATTCGGCAACCGCGACCACCGGTACGCAAACGCCCCTTTCCAACCCCACAGCTCCTCCCAATCCCGCAAGAAGATGGTGTCCGCATCGAGGTAAACCCCACCAAACCGATGGCAAAGGACAAACCGCGCCATATCGGAGAGGATCACCGAAAGTCGATCATAGGATGATGCAGACTTGCTCCCAGTTCGGTTGAGAATCTCGTCATCCTCCTCCGATGAACCCGTAGCCGTCGTACTCCCATCAGCAGCGGTAGATGTAACATTCGCAGTCGTCGCCGGTTCCTTCTTCTTGACGCTGATGATGTGTCCGCCGGAATTGAACAGGGATTCTTGCAGGGCCCGCCATTCGTGCTTGATCTCAGGGATGCCATCAAGCTGCTCCGTCGTGTTCCACCGCTTGAATTGAATGATGCCCTTGAACCGCGGGTGTAAAAAGGGTGCCGCCCACGGGCTTTGCTTGAGCTGTTCAAACATGTCGGCTGTCGGGTTGTGTGCGTTCGCAGCAGGACCAGGATTGATCCACAGCCAAAACTGCGGACGGCAGACTTTGGAATCCGAGGGCCATTCCTTGAGGTGCAGGCCGGTGTTCTGGGTGTAGAGGAACGACATAAGCGCGAGATACGGCTTGTCTGTGAACGATCCCGTCCAGAACATATGGAAGACTTTGGGGTTTTCGGGATCACAGGGTTTCTCCAGCGTTGCGGTCGGTCGGTAGTCCAGAGTAGGCGACAACACCAGCTGCTCCTCCCACTCTGAGCCAATCTTCTTCGTTAGGCCCTCATCGGGGTCCACAACCGCGCCCTTCTTCCCGCCCTGCTTCGTGATTCGTCGCATCGAAGGCTGGGACGACTTGCGTGGCGGATCGTGGATGGCTGCCCTCTCCGTGGCGTTGAGCGGCTGCTCCAAGTAGATATACTTCCAATCGTCCATATTCTCGCGGCGATACCGTTGGCCATTGTCCAATCCACCTCCAATACGAAGGACTTCTAAGCAGTCGCGAACATACTGCGCGCCACGAAGGTGATAATAATAAGGGTAGCGTAAGCGAAAAAGGGTGCTGCGTGTCGGGGGTAAGCAAAACGCACCTTGTTGGCACTAAAATCACAATGCTTCATAATTTCATCCATATCTGCGACACTCCCTGGAACCGGCCGAGGAGGGTATGCAACGTTGGGCGGATGACTCTGGAGGTCGAGGTACACGCGCTTCGGGCCGACGCCATGTGTGTCGACGACGAAGTTATCAGAATCAGGGGACAAGTATCGTGAGGGCTTGAGCGCTGGGGGTTTGTGAGGTAGAGCAGGGTTCACGAGTGTCTCAGTCAGACCAATCTCAAGTGGAACTGGATGAAGGGGATGTTAGGCCGATGGCTACGAATGGAGGAACGTTGACTTACCAGAGGCGCGACTGGGATAATGGCCACTCTCAATCTCCCACTTCCATATCTGCTGGAGATGTTTGCGATGGAAGACCAGTGTTGGGCCGTCGTCTGTTGGGTCATTCGACCAGTCTGAGTTCCAGTCTGAGCGGCCGAGGCTTTTGGTTACAAGGAGGACGGTGAGGAAGACGGCGAGACAGGCGAAGGAGATGAAGAGGGGGCCTCGCTTTCTACGAAGCTTGGAGATGCGCAGGGGGTTAAATGAAGCAAGATTGGGGAGGTAGATGCGCAGACGACGATTGTGGACGCCAGGGATGGCGACGAAATGGGGTCGTGTCCACTGGATGGAGGGATGAGACTTGTGGGAGCGGTCGAACTTTCCGTCTGCCGCAGAGAGAGGGAGATGCCCTGCCTCCTTGCTCATCGTTGGCTGGAAACAATATCCAGCAGTCGTGTATGGGAGAGATGACCGAACAAAATTGAAATTTCAATGAGACGTGGTAGACATCACAGCCACCAGATCACAGCCACATCTATTTAATTCCTATCTACTGCTGCTTCTTCTGCAGACCCTTGGGCAGCTCCTTGACAAACGGCAAAAATTCTCGGCCCTGCATGTACGGGCGCAGGGGCTCGGGAATAACAAGGCCCTGTCGAGGTGTCAGATTGTGAAGTCGCATCAAAAAATAGACCCTACCTCTGGTGTCTGATAGTTCTCAACCACGCAGCAAAGTGCCCGCTCCGTCGCACACAACGTCCCGTTCAACATGTGCACGTACACCTTGCGTGTCTGGTCCTTCGTCTTCAGCCCACACCTGATTTCAAGCCGTCGGCTCTCTGCTCCAGTCAGCACCAGTCCAAACACCAAAAATCGCCCACTCACGATAATCCGTGCAATTCGAACACGAGACCAACTCCTTGTACGCCCTCTGGAAGGGGAACCACGCCTCCAAATCATGCTTCTGCGCCGCCGCCAAATTCAGCGCACCAGACACAATCCCGACCACTCGATACCTCAACCCAAGGCTCTTGTAAAACTCCTCGCTGTTCGTAAGCATCGTGTCAAACATCTCCCAGCTCTTCTCCGGGTCAGTAATCACAAACTGCTCCACCTTCTCAAACTGGTGCACACGGAAGATACCCCACATATCCCTCCCAGCCGATCCAGCCTCTTTCCTAAAGCACGTCGAGTACCCAGCATACTTGATAGGAAGCTGAGTATCAGGGCTGTCGAACCATTCGTCCGAATGGAACGCCGAGATCGGCTGCTCAGAGGTGGCAATAAGATATTTCTCGTCTTCCGCGGCGATCACTTTGTAGAGCTCCTCGTCGAATTGCTCAAGCTGCGCGGTTTTGGCCATTTGATCTTTGTTCATGAAGAAGGGGGGTTGGATCTTTTTGTATCCCTTCGAGCGCAAAAAGTCGAGGCCGTACGAGATCAGAGCTTGGTTGAGGTCGACACCGTCGCCTGTGAGGTAGTATCCACGGTGCCCAGCAATCTTGGCACCTAAATGAACGCTCAACGATGTGCCGATAGTCAAGAATAAGCCCTACTCACCGCGATCAAGATCCATGGCGTCGAGACGCAGGAGAACCTCATGATGAGCGAGAATACCCTCCCGTACGGCGGGCTCTTCAAGGTTTCCCGTAGGATCCCAGATTCGCAAGAGAGTGTTGTCGTCCTATCGTACGCGCTCAGTCAAACCAAAGACCAACGGAACGCTAAGGGCTGCCATACCTCAGTCAAGCTAGTAGGAGCGTTCTTTCCAACGATATTGCCAACGGTGGATGCTTTAACCCTCATCTTGATCTCAAACTCCTTGGCGTCCTTCTTCAAGTTCTCAACCTGAGTATCGATTTCTTTCTTCTCTGCGACCAAATCGTCTGCATTTTCCTTGGCCTGGAGAAAACCAGCTGAGTTTGCAACTAAATCGAGGGATTCGCGCAACTCTCGCACCTTCTTTTTCGCCGATATCTGCTTCTGCACCTCGTTGACCTTCTTCCTCAGCATGTTCACATCGTAGTCCACTAAACGCGAGTACCGAAAGGTAGGTAGTGAGTTCGAGAAAGCGAGGGGAGGGATGATCTTTAGCTCAACGCAAACCGATAGAAGCAGCGCAACTCACTCTTCACCCAATCCGTATACATCTGGATAATCTCGTCGACCAACTCGACCGAGAGCCCTCTCCTCCGCTGCGACTCCCTAATCTCCTCAGCATTCCCCCCCTTGTTGTCAATGAATTGAAGTAAGTCAAGCGTCATTGCGTCGTCGTCCTTGTTTCCGTTACTTGATCTTGAGTTTCCAAGCGAAGGGTGGCGTTATCGCGGGCAGGCGTCGGATTCAAGGCAAAGGGAGAATCAACCTAATGTCAGAAACGCCATGTTCATTACGGAGGAACAGCTATGAACCTACCCAGTCGAGTGATAGTTGTGACTCGCAAGGACAAGAACACAGCTCTTTTAAAGCCTTCCAATTTAACGGTGACTCARTGGAATTTACCGACTTTTTATCGATCATCTAGGAGATTAGATAAGCCGGGCGCTAACAGATAAGATAGCCGCTAGCCTTCTTGGAGAGTCCAAGCTAACCACGACCGATAGACGTTTTTGTCGCTGCAGTAGTACTACACATGTCAGGAATCCTCACAGTTTTGCCTTTGCCACGATCCCCGTAGTCGTGAGCGCACTTGGAGGAGCAGCGGTAAAGCCAGCATCGACGGTCAAAGCGATGCCTGTAATCCATCGTGACTCGTCACTAGCCAGGAACCGCACAGCCAACCCAGCATCCCACCCATTCCCTTCAGTCTGCAACAAAGCTCCTTTCCTCCGCGCTTCACGCACTTCCTCGCTCATTCCTTCGCTATACATCATCGGGGTGTACAGCATTCCTACTCGTCGAGTCAGCTAGAGCACTGGTTCAATGTCCAGACTTGCACGCACCAGGACAAACGCAATTAACCCTAATCCCGCTCTCCGCATGATGCGCCGCCATCGCCCTCGTCATATTCAAAATCGCCCCTTTACTCGTCGGATAAAGCAACATCGGATTCCCACCCACCAGCCCCGCCACACTAGCCATATTCACAATCGCTCCTCTCCCTCTCTCAACTTGCCCGCTCCCTACCGCTGGAAGCTCGTTCCTCTCCATCGCGGGCACAGCATACTTCACCATCAGCACCATCCCTAGGACGTTAACGTCCATACCCTTCTTCCACTCCCCCACATCCACGTCCACCGCAATGCTCGTAGTAGTAGCAAGGTCGTAGCAAACAGAATGTGTACATAAAAGCATCTTGAGGGTACACAGACTAGCATACCGTACACATGATGTGAGGACAGCAAGTAAGTATTAATCGAAATTATATATGCGAAACAACATCTATCCCATGAAAACATTTTTTGATTTGTCCATCTTTTCCTTTCCAATGTCCAAACTCGAAAACCTTTCAATAAAGAACCACCATCATCGCACTTACAACACCGAACCCTGCACCCATCATCGCAACGAGCGGAAGGAGATTCCACATCGCAAATTTCCACCACTTGATGCTGATCCCCTCATCCTTCAAAATAGCGACCCAAAGCAACCCTCCTAGACTCGCAGAGAACGTGAAGTTCACAGCGCCGATATTGCTAGCAACAGCAAGCGACACCGCAGCCGCTCGTGCAGGACCCTCCGGAAAATCAGACGCTCTAATGATCTTGGTGAGCAAGATCGTAGCTCCAATGTTTGTTCCCGCTATGTTGCATAGAACGACACCGGATATGCCAACGAGCCATACCACAGGAATTACTTGCTTGTTGGAAGCGGCGACGAGCCATCGGGCGAATATTTCTATCCACCCTTGGTGTTCGAGAGCCTCGATAAGGATGAATTGGGAGAAGACGAAGGGGACCAGGACGAAGGGTAATCGAGGAACGGCGGTGGAAATTGTGGGGAAATGTAGCGCAAGTTGTCTGTTCTTCAAGGATAGTCGGTGCTGTGGTTTGAGACTGGCTATGTGGTTTGTGGTACTTGGCGGCGGGGTTGGAGGAGGTGCACGTTGAAGGTTGCCGTTAAGGAACGGGTGTACCGTTGATTCTAGCTGTTGCGATTCATTTTTAGAGATATCTTCATGTTCTTGAGGGGAATCGGTGAAGGACTTTGGGTTAGGAGAATGTTGCGTTCCTTTGGAAGTGGCATGGCGGAGCTCGATGGCCATGGGGTTATCGGTTGAATCGACATCGTCGGGTTTATTCTCGTCATGCTTGGGTATCTTGGCCGTCGAATATCTATAATGGTCCCAACAGATATCGAAGATGAACTTGCCGCCAGCGAATGGCAGCAAGACCTTCCAGAGATCAACATGGGAGAAGCTGAGGGCGATAACCACAATTTGACCGGTGATGAGCCATATGCTGCCAAAGATGGCGCTGACCGGATCCCGCAGAGCCTCTTGGGGATTGAGATGCCCTGAAACATTAAGTTTCCGTGGCACATGCTTTTTGTTTTGGCACTGAAGCATGAGCGTGAGGTAGCAGGCAATGCTACAGGCGACGAATGGTAGGACTGTATATGCCGTGAAAGCTGCGTGGTTGATTCGTAGATTGTCGCAAATGATGATATTAGCGGGGTTGCTGACGAACAAGACCATACTTGCAGTGTTGGCCGCAGCAAATTCAGAAATGAGCCAAGCATGGGGGTGTATCCTGGCTGCAGCCATATGGCGAGCCAGGAAACCGGTAACGGAGAGAATAAGCGGGTCGTTGCCAACAACTATGCTGATGAGGGTGAAGAGGATGTAGAGATATAGGTAGAGTTTGCGACCACTGGAGCCACCTTTGTTGCCGACCCAGATAGCGGCAGTTCGGAAGATACCGGTGATTTCAAGGGTAACGGCCATGTAAGCAAGAGAGATGAATGGAATAAGGATATTGTATGGCTTGAGGTTGTCTGTGTCAACAGTGAATAACTTCCAGAGAGACCAATAATTGGGCATACCTGTTCCAACAATACCATTTCGTATCTGTGTTGCACCGAGACACTGTAATACCCATAGGATTACAATGATTATTATCGGAGCGGTCATTATGCCAATAGTGACCTTTCGTTTGCCGAGGAAAGGAAGGCGAACATGGAAGGACAGCGACTGGATGATGAAGATGGTCGAGATGAAGTAAAACAAGAGCGTTACGATTGCAAATCGAGCAATCATTTGAGTGGTCAAATGGGTCGTCCAGCCCTCGAGGTTTGCGATAAAGACTTGAGCAAGTGTAGAGACTCGAGTGAGAGGGTCCGAAGACCCCTGGGTTTTATGGCGCCTGCGATCCATTTGCTTCGCTTAGACTGATAATCGATGTTCGGGGATGAGTGGGTGAACTATACCTCTATCCTTGCTAAGCGCTACTCCTTGCGGTTGACATACACGTCATAATTTTCTTGGCCAATACGCAACTTATCCACCGGGGAAAGTTCGTCGAGGTCGAGGGCAACATCATGTGTGATGGGAGAGCATAGATTTGAGCCGATGTGTCGAAATTTGTGACCTCTAGCGCGAAATTCCCACATCTTCAACGCCACTCCGCCACGTAGTGCCTTGAGGCTGCTCAGAGTGTTGCGATGGAAGCAAAAATATTCGAGGCAATACATTTACATTCACAGTAAAAGCTCGCCTGCGCCCATCACGGACACACTGTCGGTGTCGATCTTGAACGGCAACTTGACAAACACCGACTCTCAGAAAATTCGGGCACGTCTCGTTCTTCTGACCTACCTTGATACCAAGCTCGTTCTGTTCTTGCTGTGGGGTTGTTGTATCCAATGCCAGTGCCTCCGTCCTGTAGTGCGGACCCGCACACCGATGGAGCTTTGGAATCAAACCCAAGTATGCAAGTGACCGCCATCACGCAACCATCATATGTGGGCTTCACGAAATACTTATATGTTCGGGGTCCAATATTGACCTCGATCTTTTACCGGCTCTTCAGGTTTGACAGAAATCTGGTGGTGTCTTGGCATCTCACCAATATAAACCGGACCTAATAGCAGCATCTACCCCATTATCCACGACCAGATGCGTTCGCAGGTCCGTACCTGTGCCACTCATGTGCCCTCCCCGATACTATTTGTCTACCCTCAAGGCGTCCGTTGAGGGTCAACCCATTTTCCAGCAGTTCCCGCATTTGTCCGTTTGACCTCATTTGGCCCACCATGCGCATGGGGCAAGGCCGTCGGGTGCCTATCCATGGTCACGCATCCGCCACCTGACTCGTCACACTCCCTACCAAGGTTCCAACCCTGTTCGAAGGGATGTGAGATCCGAGAGTGATCATACCCTCCTTATGGCCCTCCGGGCGAACCGACACCCCTCCGCAGCAATTAGCACAAATAAATGATACACCTCGTTGGATGTATATATTTTTGACAAGGTCATGTTGGAAGTACAGACAAAATTTGACCCGAGGTCGCGTCACGATCATGTCCCCCAAATGACCATAACGGGTAGCCGATATGCGGTCGCATTCATTGACTTTTTGTTTTGCTCTAATTATATCCTTGCCCCGGGCGCTCACCTGCGGCGGCTCGTGTCGTTGGCAGCACATCTCAATACAGTGCCCAAGAATCTCCAGATCTCAGTCCTGCCAGTGCCTCGTTCCTTGATCTGAAAGGCCACGTGAGACATTTCCATTCGGAGCCCAATCGATTGTCCAATTTTACTTTCTCGACAATCACTCGGGCCCCGCGCCTCCGGGGTTAATTGCAAGTTGCGCTCTTGAATATTGCAAGGAGGAAAGGTAGCTTACGGAGAATCGGTCTTCGCGGACCTGGCGAGGAGGAAAAAGACTGGAGTCAGGAGATTATGGCAAGGGGGAGCCGCCAGTCTGCTTGAAAATTCCAAGACCTGGAGAAGGATGCAGGATCATACGTTGACATTTCGGTACGTCACTCTGTTTCATTCCTGAAGCCTGGGCTGCGTGCCGCACGCCAAATGCTCCAGGTTTTCAGCAGTGTGAGCATTGAGGCTCGTACGAGAACAATGTACGAGATGACCGAGACTGCGTCCAGGGACGGTGCAGCAGCAGTACTGAATATCATGTCACCCCTATCCCGCCATCCTGCTTGTTCTAGTTCTGCTTGACGGATAACAGAATTACCTACCTTACTATGATATTCTTACTAGCGTCTTTAATCGCAGTAAGTTAGTGAGTCTTCTCACTGCAGCATCGCTTCCTTACTCCAATTCTTTGAGGTCGTACGTGGGATGAACTTGGAGGAGGTTGTCCCAGAGACTCCCGGTCCTCTCGGGAAATACCAGGCCACCGCGTTGTCCATGGCTGTCACTATGGCTTGGATTAGTATCACCTTTCGGTCTGAGTCTATCTTCCTCCAGCAACATCATGGAAACGGTCCGCAGTGCCATATAAAATATTACTTCACGGACAGGAGGATGGTTGAAGCAGGTACGTTAGAAACAAGGACGGTCTATTTTAGGTAGGTGAGTAGTAACGGCACAAGATCCATAATACATGACAGTCGATAAACAAGGTAGTCCCTTCAGCGGTAATAATAGCATCACATCGAGATTGTTGACTAAAATGACTTGGTTCCTCGTCAAATTTTTTGATTTCCTTCAAACCCTTCTCGAGAAGACGAGAGACTGATCTCTGTCAGATAGAGATTGAAGAGACGCGGTGAGATATTGAAGGACTTTTGGGCGGTATATGTGGCGTGGTGGAATCAAGTCGAGAGATTCAGGCAAGAAATGAATGGCCTGAATAAGGTCATCGACCGACCCTGATGTCCCGAAGCGAGAGTAGAATGCAATCCCAATGTTCATGATGGGCCAGCGGCGGGTAACCAAAGAACACCCTTCGAGAAGCTTCAGGGCGCTCCGGAGTAGAGAGATCGCTTCGTTGTGGTCCGAAATGCACCCCAAATGTTCCCCTCGCGATCGCAGTGCATCGCCAAGATTGGAGAGTGTGGAGGGCGTGCGTTGAAGTGCGAGTGCTTTGCGATGCAGTGCTATCGCTTCCTCAACGTGAGAAATATTAGTCTTGTCGTGTTCGTAAAGCGCATGGAGTGCGTTGCCCAGACTTTCGAGTAAGAAGGATCGGTCGACATCGGGAGATGATCGAACGCCCAACGCTTCACGATGTACTTCAACGGATTCTACAATGTGGTCGATACATCCGCTCTGGTGAAACAGCGAGTAGAGGGTAGTTCCGAGATTGCCTAGCGACACGGGGAGATGCGGGTGAGGAGGTGGGCGAAGGCGACGGGTTTCACGAAAATGGGAAATGGCCTTTTCTACTGCGGGAGTGGACCCTGTTTCCTCAAACAGCTTGCAGAGCGCGATGCCAAGGTTGTCGAGGGTCAAGGCCCGGGTTTCTTTGGATGACGTTCGAAGGCTGAGTGCTTCATGGTGCAGTGAAATGATCCCCTCGATGTGAAAGGTGGCCTCCCTATTGTTAACCATCTCAAGGAGTGCTATTCCGAGTTTGTCGAGGTAAAATGCGTGGGACTCGGACAATGGTGGGGATCTCCGTGCTTTGGAGCACAGACTGAAGATCCTTGAACGAGCGGTCTGCTGTAAAACATGGCGCCCGTCATTCCAATGGCTATCTTCGTATTCCATGGAATAGCCCGCAGCCGTTCCCTGCCTCGAGCGTTGAGATGGGCCTTGTTCCCGTCGTCGATGCTTCAAAGAGACGATAAAGCATCGAAAGAACAGGCAGAGATGGAAGGCAGGAAGCGTATGGAAGCGTCCTGCCCGGGACTTGTTGGTCAGGAAGTCACGGAGGGAGGTGTGGCAGAACGTGACAGGGATGTGGTCGGTACCTGGAAGTCGGATGATGGCCTGAAGCTCGACTAGGACATGAACTACTGCGTAGGCCGGTAGGCCGAGGAGCTCGGCAATTGCTGGCACCGGCAATGGGGTTTTGATAAGGGCAAGAGTTGAAATGACTTCGCGGAAATGGGGAAGGAGCTCAGAGCGCGCGAGGGTCGCTGAGTAAAGGGCATCAAGCCCGGGGCTACTATTGAGGGCGAGAGGGAGACGATCCATAGGTGTCGACTGGCCATCTTCTGAACCAGATCCGTGGAATATGAACCCGAACAGTGCCGATGCGAAGATGAAGGACCCGCCGATGTGGTTCACCAACTTTTGAGCGTCGGATGCGGCTGGCCAGTGACCCTTTTCCTGTATGTATGCTTGTACAACTGGATCTCCTTTGGTGTGTGTGTCGAATACAGTACGCGTGAACATTTCAATGTCCTCAGGCGAACAGTGATCAGCAAGGTCCTTGAGGTAGACGTCACGATCGTTCAGACGGGAATGAATTTTTCGCTCGACACGACTGGTGATGACTACGCGAAGGGGGATGAAGCGTTTGCGCTTGAAAAATCTGAGCGTGCAATCGAGAAATTCTTGAGCGCCTTCCTTGTCTTCACACTCGTCGAGGCCGTCAATCACTATGAGATAAGGATTAGATGTCCACTTTTGGACGAGCCAGCTTCGTTCGACGATCGTTTCGAATGGTCGATAGACCAAAGCCCTAAGTCGATCGCCCAGAGCCAATTTGGACTGAGGTGATGCCAGGTCCGGGTTACCCTCTAGGGCAGTTAAAATCAACGGCGCCGCCTCGGGTATAGCTCGCGCCAGTTGTATTGCAAGGGTGTTCGGAAGTCTTCCTATCCGACTTCTGTCACCTGCGTTTCGGAAGAAGAAAAAACTGGCAAGCAATCGGGGAGCTTGCTCGCACAGCTCTTGAGCGATAGCGGATTTTCCACTGCCTGCATAGCCGTATAGATAAAAGATATGCTTCCTTTGGACCAGCACGCTACCGTTGGCCCAGCCGAGGATAGCCTTCATCAGGACTTTTCGCGTCCCAGCCAAGCAGGCAGAGTTGGGGGGTGACACCTCTCGGTCTCGGGTATGGGATGCATCTGAAATAGGCTGGAGGAGTTGAAATATTCCTGGAGTGCGATCGCAGTCAATTCATTGGAGAAGAGTTGGTGACTACTAGAAGGAGATGTCACCCACTGTTAAGGAGCGCGAATAATCCTAAGATTGTGGTCAGATATACTTGCGAAGGGTTGGGTATCGCTATACAGGGATGGACTGACCGTTGTCCAGGGATTGAACATCAAGCTGAAGTATATTCTGTGTCCCAATCTGGGTGGCGTTGAGTATCCCGATTTGGGTATTTGCTGCATTTTCCAGTACGCAAAGACAGGGCATGGATAGGGATAGCGAAGGGGAAGAGGGGCACGCAGACTCCTTAAGAGAGGATTGCCGCATGGTTGCACCCGATTCACTACTTGCCCATCTGACCAGCCCGTTCGACATGTGGACATCACTTGTGGCTGCCGACATTAAACCTTGAGCTTATTTCCAGACCTTCACGCTTCTCTAGACGCCCAGACACAGAAACGCGGTGCGAGAGAGCTTGCAATTGCTGGCAAGGTGTAGGGTTACAGTCAGAAGGCATACATTCCAGGTGGTCATGAAAGGTGAATGCAAAAGGCGGCATCAGAAAAGAGGGCAAGGTATTCCGTCTAAGATGAGAATTAACGCGGTATCGATATCGCACTAGACCCGAAAGGGAGTTAGCGCTCAATGCTCGATTCAGTCGCCCGGGATAGGAAGAAACTGATACACGTACCATGGAGTGGGACAGTGAACTACACGTGTCCTAATTGTGTTCGACACGAGGTGATACGGATGGGATATTCCGTCTCTCCGATGGAGTCCGCCTACGCAAGCTTCTGGGCTTACTGTGGGACGAGTGCAGCAGGGGAAAGTGGGAGGATAGGATAGTTGGAAGAACGTGGTAGATTTTGGGCCATTTCTTCATATTTTCTTTCAATGGAACAACCATCGCCATCACCGAGCTCACAACACCGTCCTGTGCTTGTCATTGCAGTAAGCGGGAGTATATGGCCCATCGTCCCAGACTTCCCCCGTATAGACCTGATCAATCCGCGGTTCAAAATTAACACCTACGGCCCGGATACGAGCCCGCAGACGATGTAAAGTGCGCAGCACTGATACCAACCAGTAACAGAAAGCGATATCGCAGCCGCACGGACAGTATTCCCTTGAAAATCGAGCGCTCTACCGATACTTGCAGGCAAGATCGCAGCGCCGATACCCGTTTTAAGTGCGTTCCTGGTAAGTTGCGGAGAATGACACCGAATACACCGACAAGGAATTGGCAGACTGGAAACGATGACGAGCCATTGGGCGAGGGTCTATCCACACCTGGCATTCAAAGGCTTCGAGCGGGAAAAGGCGAAGGGACTAAGCCGAAGGATCACCGGGTAGAGCTCTGAAGGAGGTGAGAAATGTGCAGCGAGTTTTGACAGTTGGCACCACAGTTGACGTCGACCGTTGGACTTCATAGCCGAGGATATTTTTCGCCAGTTTGTCTGGAGAAGAGCCGTTACGGTAAGGGTGAGGGGTATGAGTAAAGGGTTCAGAGGCCCCAGTGGGTTGCTTGTAATTGGGCGTAGAACGTCGGGGTGTCTGGCCGATAGTCGAAGATCTAAATCTGTTCCAACGAAGGCATATATAGCTGCGTAGCATCGAATTGCAACGAGCATCATCGGGGCGAATAAATTAATGCTGCTTTCGTCTCCTTGAGCAGAGAAACCAAAGGCGGGATCGAGTGTTCATGTATCTCGTTGGCTAGTACTGGAGTAGGGGTTCCGGTCTGCGGTGACTGGTGAAGGGCTGGTCGCGCTTTTAGTACAGGAAGGGAAGATTCGCAGGCGATTACTGGCCTTTACTGGCATCGGCCGTTGTATAGAGATCTTCAAGATCGTGACATGCAGGAGAACAAGACTGCTAGAAAAAGTTTTAGTAGATTCGAGCCACAGACCTGTATGCTAGCTGTGGTCGGTAACTGGTGAACCAGCAGTGGACAAGATATTGAACGTGGCAAATTTTCAAATTTCAGAGTCCGTTTGACGGAGTTGATAATCCGCGAGGTTGGCAGCGACGAGGAGAAATGCAAGGGGACTATATGAATGGAATGGCGCTTGAAGCATATAAATTGACGATGGAGTAGATCATTCGCTGGAAGAGTCCATGAGCACCAAGGAACATGCAGAACGTCTCCTGAACCGTTAAGTGACGAATCTTGGACGAACCAGCAAAGTATCAAATCCGGATCTGCCGAGCAATACTTCCGGCAGAGGGGAGGGAATCAGGTTCACCACCCGAAGTTCCGATGGGGAAAAGGATAGTTATATTCAGTGCAAATCTATAAAGCCGCATGATAGTATACATCGGAAACATACTGAGTAACGTTAGTTTTTCAGTTCGTCTTCAATCTTTGTAATTTCGTTCCAAGCATCGCGGCTGCCCGTCGCAACATGCATCATCCGGAGAAGGGATATCAACCTGTCCAGCCACTCTCCTCGACGTTTGTGTTCGACTGTGTAGTGTTGGTTAAGTAGTTCTCGTGTATGCTTTATTGCTTCTTCGAGGTAGAGGAGTGACTGGTTTCTTTCGTACAGAACTTGGAGGGACATGATTAAATAGCGTAGTGACTTATGGCGGTATATGCGGTGAGAGGAAATCAAATTGAGAGATTCACGGAGGAAAGGAATGGCCTGCATCAGGTCTTCGATCGACCCTGATGTCCTGAAGCGAGAGTAGAATGCAATCCCTATATTCATTAGGGGCCAACGGCGGGTAACCAAAGAGCACCCTTCAAGAAGCGACAGGGCTCTCTCAAGCAAAGAAATCGCGTCGTCGTGGTCCGAAATGCACCCCGAATGCTCCCCTCGCGATCGCAGAGCATCACCAAGATTAGAGAGTGTGGAAGGCCTATGTTGTAGTGAGAGTGCTTCGCGGTACAGCGATATGGCCTCCTCGATGTGAGAAATGGCGCCGTCGTCTTCGTAGAGCGCATGGAGTGCATTTCCGAGATTGTCGAGCGAGAAGGATCGGTCGACATCGGGAGATGATCGAATCCCCAATGCTTCGCGATGAACTCCAATCGCTTCTATAATGTGGTCGGTACATCCGCTCCGCTGAAACAGCGCATAGAGAGCATTTCCGAGATTGTTCAGCGACACGGGGAGATGTGGGTGGGGAGATGGGCGAAGACGGCGTGTTTCACGGAACAGTGAAATAGCTTCTTCTACAACGTGGGTAGACCCTGTGGCCTCAAACTGCATGCAGAGTGCAATGCCGAGATTATCGAGCGTCGAGGCCCGGGCCTTGTCGGAAGACGTGCGAAGGGTGAGTGCTTCACGATGCAGCGAGGCGACCCTCTCAATGTGCATGTGCATGGATTCCTTGTGTTTAAACATGTCAAGGAGCTCTATTCCGAGTTTGTCGAGATAAAAGGCATGGGACTCAGGCAGTGGTGGGCATCTCCGCGCTTGAGAGCATAGATTTAAGATCATAGAGCGAGCAGTTTGATTGTCGAAAACATGGTGTCCTTCTCTCCAATGACTATCTTCATACTCCACGGAATACGCCACCACTGTCTGCTTTGACCATTGACGGAGACTGCTCTCCCGCCGTCGATCCTTCAAGGAGACCACGAAGCATCCGAAAAAGAGGTGAAGATGGAAGGTAGGAGGCACATAAAAAGGTCCTGCCCGATATTCAGTGGTCAGGAAGTCACGGAGGGAGGGGTGGCAGAAGGTGACGGGTACAAGGTCGGTATCTGGAGCTCGGATGATGGCCTGTAGGTCGAGTAGGACTCGACTTACGGCGTAGGTCGGCAGGCCAAGGAGCTCGGCGATACCTGGCACTGGCAGTGGGGTTTTGATGAGGGCCAGAGTTGAAATGACTTCGCGGAAATGGGGAAGACGCTCAGAGCGCGCGAGGGTCGCTGAGTAAAGGGCGTCAAGCCCAGGATTGAGATTGAGGGAGAGAGGAAGACGGTCCATGGGTGTTAACTGGCCATCTTGTGAACCAGATCCGTGGAATATGAACCTGAATAATGCCGATGCGAGGCTGAAGGACCCGCCGATGTAGTCCACCAACTTTCGAGTGTCGGATGGGTTTGGCCAGGAACCGTTCTTCCGAATGTATTCTTGTACAATTGGATCTCCTTTGGTGTGCGTGTCGAACGCAGCATGCATGAATGTTTCAACGTCCTCCCTCGAAGAGTGATCAGCAAGGTCCTCGATACGGACGCCGCGACCGTTCAAACGGACGTGAATATGTTGCTCGACGCGGCTGGTGATAAACACGCGAAGGGGAATGAAGGGTTTGTTTTTGAAGAATCTGAACATGCAATCGAGAAGCTCTTGAACGCCTTGTTTGTCTTCGCACTCATCGAGGGCGTCAATCACTATGAGGTAAGGGCAGGATGTCCACTTTTGAACGAGGGAGCCTCGCCCGACGATTGTTTCGAATGGTCCATAGAACAATGCTTGAAGTCGAGCGCTTAGAGCCAATCTCGACTTGGTTGACGCCAAGTCCGGGTCACCCTCTACGGCAGCTAGAATCAACGGGGCCGCCTCGGGGATAGCCTTTGCCAGTTGGATAGCAAGGGCGTTCGGAAGTCCTCCTATTTGACTCCTGTCCGTTGCACCTTGATAGAAAAAAAAGCTGGCAACCAGTCGGAAATCTCCCTGACCTCTGTTACACAATTCTTGAGCGATTGCGGATTTCCCGCTCCCCGCAAATCCGGATAGGTAGAAGATGTGCTTCCTTTGTAGCCACACACTACTGGAGACCCAGGTGATGATCACCTTGATTACGACTTTTCGCGTCCCTGGAAAGCATGCAGAGTCGGGGGGTAACAGCTTTCGGTCCCGGGTATGGGATGCATCTGGGATGGGCTGGAGCAGCTCGAATAATCCTGAAGCACGGTCAGAATTTTAATGGAGAACGGTGGATGACCTCTGTAAGCCTACTTCTCGTCAAGTCAAACAACATGGTATCTGTCGCCGCGCTGGCTAGCATTGAATGGTTGAACTTGAGCATCTTTCGATCCCTCCAGCAAGGCAACGCCAGGTTCCATGTAGGGGAAGTAGGATAGGAACGAGGGTGACAGCCTCCTTAAGAAAGGTCCACTACTGCTGTGCAAGCCTGTTCCCCTTTCTGGTCTCGGCTGTGCACGTCCATGAAAACGGCACATCACGCATGCTGTTGCCTTCCTTCATTAAACCTTATTTTTGCCATTTCACCGGGACAGAAAAAGCGTATCACTGGCGGAGCTTAGAGCTGAGACAGTACAAGAATCTAATCAGGATTTCGGAAGACGAAGAAAAGGAGGGAAAAGGGGATGTGCGGCGGGAGGGAGAGAGGCTCAGAGAGCGGATATATCTCACGAATTGGGAGTCAGCGTTCGACTAGGTTACCCGGTCAGGAATAATGAATGGCTCCATCGAGATAGGCAGATACAATCGCCTCGTGTGTCGACACATGCATACCGTGCTGGCCATGGCGTAATCGGTAGCTGATGCCCAAGGGACAAGGAATGTTACAGTCCTGCCGATGGCCGCGGGTTCAAGAGAGCTATTAAAATACCCTGGGCGTTGGGCTCAGAGTGATTATCTCCGGGTCTAAGATAGTGCACGGTGCCCTGGCCACTCATGATCCTCTCCTCGATCGTATAATGCGCACCTGAGCCCTGGAGTGTCACAGAGGCGCCTACGAAGTAATGTGATGCGTGGTAGATGTAAAAATAAAAACCTCTAGAGGACCAGTGGAAGTCCCTACACATGTTCCCCTCACGCTCCCTTCAAATAAAGAATTGCCATCGTCACACCCACAACGAAGTCCGGCTGCAAACTGTAGCAGAGACGCTTGATTCATGAATATTTCATTTCACCTGATTTGGAGGGTCTTTCGAGGCGCCACGCTTTGGGGAGGGAATAGGCAACTTCGAGAAAGATGTCTCTTGAATCGTCTTTGCTCTTGGACATAGTGGACGGAGAGGTGTCGACGAGCAAGACGCGGCTCGAGCTCGGATCGCGCGCTGGCCCTAACGGTCATGAGACAGTGTCACATGATCCGAACCTTCTCGACGAGGACTATGAGGTTGCAAGCAGAGATTACCCGATATATTGGTACACAGAAAGAATGAGAAAACGAGGTATTTAGTACAAAACAGCATCTATAATCCATATACAATTGATGTGAGCCGATCTCGACTGTCGAGTCACTTCTTTCAGTCATCGTCCTTTCGAATTCCCTAATTCAATAAAGCACCGCCATCATAGCACTCACAACGCCCAAGCCCACACCCGTCATTGCAATAAGCGGAAGGGTGTTCCACATCGCAAACTTCCACTGCTTAATCTTGATTCCCTTATCCTTCAGAATAGCAACCCACAGCAACCCCCCTAAACTCGCAGAGAATGTGAAGCTCACAGCGCCGATATTGCTCGCAACAGCAAGCGACACTGCAGCCGCTCGAGCAGTATTATCCGGGAAATTGGATGCTCTAATGATCTTGGTGAGCAAGATTGTAGCGCCGATACTTGTCCCCGATATGTTGCATAGGATGACACCGGATACGCCTACGAGCCATACCACAGGCATGATTTGTTTGTTGGAAGCGGTGACGAGCCATCCGGCGAAAATATCTACCCACCCTTGGTGTGCAAGAGCTTCGATAAGGATGAATTGGGAGAAGGCGAAAAGGACTAGGATGAAGGGTAACTGGGGAAGGGCAGTGAAGAATGTAGGAAAACGCGCGGGGAATTCTTTATATTTCGGCCATGGTTCGCGGATCGATCTGGGCGTTGTAGCACGTGGCGGCGTATCTGGACCGGGTGCACGTTGAAGTGTATTATTGAGATACGGGAGTGTCGAAGACTTGGGTGCGTTGCCAGAGGCATCCTCGTCGTTTTGGAGGGTATGAGCCGACTGAGAGGCCTCATTATGTTGGATATCATCGGACGTGGCGCGGTGGAACACGGCGGCAATGCGATCATCAGCGACATCCCGTCTATTTTCGTCAAGCTTGGGTATCTTGCTTGTCGAATATCTGTAATGGTCCCAGGAGATATCGAAGATAAACTTGCCACCAGCGAATGGCAGCACGGCCTTCCATACATCGACAGGGAAGAAGCTGAGGATGATAACGACGATGAGACATATGGCGAGCCAGACGCTGCCAAAAATGGCACCGACAGGATCCGGCAGAACATCCCCCGGATTTAGGCGCCCTGAAACGTTTAATTCCCGCGGAACATGTTTCTCGTTTCGGTACTGAAGCATGAGTATGAGGTAGCAAGCAATGCTGCAGGCAATGAAGGGTAAAATCGTGTATGCTGTGAATGCTGCGTTGTTGATTCGAAAACCTTCGCAAATTACGACATTGGTGGGGTTGCCCACGAATAAAACCATACTTGCGGTGTTGGCGGCAGCAAATTCAGAAATCAACCAAGCGTCGGGGTCCAGTCCAGTTGCAGCTGTGAAGTGGACCACGAAGACGGTGCCAAAGAGAATGGCCGGATCATTGCCGACGATCATGCCGATGAGGGTGAGGAGAAGGTAGAAGTAGAAGTAGAGCTTGCGACCACTGGAGCCACCTTTGTTGCTGACCCAGAAAGCGGCAGCTTGGAAGAACCCGGTGACATCCAGGGTAATGGACATGTAAGCGAGAGAAAAGAATAGGATGACGATGTTGTATGGTTTGATGTCGTCTGGGTGAACAGCAGGTAAGGGCAGCCTTCCAGGAACCATGAATCGAGCAGCGTACCTGTCCCAACAATGCCGTTTCGTATTTGCGTGGCCCCAAGACACTGAGACGCCCATAGGATCGCAATGGCGATGATTGGAGCCGTCTGGAGGCCAATAGTGACCTTTCGTCTACCAATGAGAGGAAGGGGCACATGGAAGGAGAGTGGCCGGATGACGAAGATGGCCGAGAGGAAGAACAATATGAGCGTTACGATCGCAGACCGAGTGATCATGTTGGACGAGCGTTTATCGGAAGGGAGCTGAAGGCTTGTGAAATTCGGTGATGTCTGAAACGAGCAGGGGTCCCAGAAACCCCAATTTTGACCTCTGTCTGCCGAAACCTCAGTATTGAACGCTCTATAGCTTTGAGAGACGAGACTCGGTATTTCTTGAACGCCCTCCGTCGCCTAACCAGTTCAATGAGTACACGAAGGTGGATTATGATCGACCCAAACCGACATACCTGTGTGCACCGAGGTGAGGTTGAGGTCAAGACACAGGCGGAAGGAAGAAGCCACTGTCGACCGAGCACTGCAGGGTGAGAAATTGAAAGGCAGTCGTTTTGAGCGATTGCTGTAGGCGGCTGTGTAAGGCCTGCCTCGTGTACCCAATATTTCTAGGTACCTCTGATTTTCATGCGTACGAAAACGCCCCTCGAAACCCCCTCAACTCCGATGTTAATGCGTACAGATGGCCCCAAATTCGAGGGATCCCCGATCTTTTATGCGGTCAATTCCTGCCCGCCGTTGGAGAGGTTCGAGTAAGAGTGCGCACGGCAGGACCGGAAATTGACCCAAGCTTGGGGGCATAGACCACCCGCCGGCCCCTCCGGAAGCTGGAGGGGGTCCGACCTTCGCCGACCTCCGGTTTTGGGCCCCTAATCACTAGCAACGACCAAAAGTGCGTACGGAAGCGGGGACAAAAGGGGAGGCCCGGGGAGGTTCTGATCTTTGTGGAAATTGGCCCGGGTACGAAAGCTGTTTGAGATCGCACGAAGCTCTGCATATTTGGGGGGGGGCTGGCCTCGTGCACGATGGTGCTTACGGCGACGTCTTTCTTCCTGGTGATTCGTTACATTGACAGGTGATATGCGGAGGAATCACAGAGCGCCCATTGCTTTGGGTTGATTTCGACTGTTTGGTGTATCAGCCAGTAAGAATATTAATCATCTCCATCCATAAATGAAGAGAAACAACGACTTACCATGTCCTTTCGTTTCTTCAAGACACAGGGAGGAAGATCTGGGTCTAGACGCAATTCCGAAAAGCAAAGTAAAATCACAGCTGAATGAATCGTGCGACAAATGAAAGGACCGAAAACAACGACAGCCGCTTACCTAGACAATATTGCTGCACGTAGGTGAGCCCTCCCACTTTGTAACCAAACTAAACGCATTCTCATGCAAGAGACTGTTTGGATGCACTCATTCGAATGAATCCACAATGATGGCCTAATGAATAAGCGGACAGAAGCCCGAGAAAGCAGAAAGAGTGTAGTAAAGCAATTATAAGCAAATACGGGCAAGTCAACTAGGATCCAATATTGCTTACAGTTAGCTTTCACCCCAAGAGCAGAGACAGAACTCGTTTTTTCAATGGCCGTATCATCCAGTACATCGTACTCCGCTTTCACCGTGCCAGTGCGGGGTGACCTGTGTCTGAGGACCACCTTCCGCAGTTTTTTCTGCTTAGTTTCTCCTTCGCTTAGGACGCGACCTCCAATTTCCTGTGCGATTTTGTACAGACATACGCGACCGCCCTGCTATTCGCTGTTGGTGAGGCAGGGCCCTTGTAGACGAGGCTGACGCAGGTACCTTTTTCGAGGACGAGAGGGGGGCCGACCTGGATGTTGTGTGGGCAGAGACCTCCTTGGAGTCGGATAAAGTAAGGCGCTTCAAGAACTCGGCGTGCCTGTAGTCTTAAAAACAGCAAAGCGTGAGAGAGATGTAAGAATAGACAAGAGCTATTATGGACGTACTCGGTGAAGGTTTGAAAGCAAGGACGCTCCAAGTGTAATAAAATCTGCCAGGAATAGAGCACCCTCTGGAAGAGACTTGGGACACCGGTAAAGATGCAACGCTCCTGATTGACCTGAGATTAGGCTACGTGAACGAATCGGTGTGGTTAGATCTTTAGAGTACGGCGAAGATGGAGGAGAAAATCAGACTCACCACCTGAAGTTTTGGATGTACGAAAATGACTTCAGCCATTTCAAAAAGCCATTCGAAGGGTAGCTGCTTTCTGCCCTTGGTTCTGGAGTGGGGTACATTTGCAATGCTTTTTCATGATCTTCATCGTTCGAATGGCTTCTTGCTGGTTAATACAGGTATGGTTCATTTTGCCGGACCAACATAACTGTAACTGATGTCTGTGGGGATACCAGACGGAGTCGAGCATCAGTGAGGGTGAGAGGATTGGCATCACGACGCACCATCGTGTGCACTGAGACCCATACATCCACTTGTGATTGTGATCGAGTTCGCTGCTAGGCTAGGGCGTCCAGCTGCTTCGATTCTGCAACAGAAACAGTATATGGTCAATGTACAAAGAGACTCAATTTCGAGCTTGCCGAACGTACATTTCTTTCTCGTCCTCCCGAATGACTTCGATCCTCGTCTTGCATCCCCAGAAGTCTCAGATTTAACGAAAGAAAACCAAGGTTGGGTCGACGATCGACGCATGACCGGTTGACCAATCCCATGCTGTAAGCAAAACTGCGCAAACGCATGTGAATTGGATTCAAAGGGTCTTCCCTTTGAGGATCTCATCACTGGCAACGCCAGGCCCAACGTTGTTGTGTATGGGCGTTTGGGGAGGAAAAACAGAGGTAAGGAAGGAACGGTGGACGTGAGATAGAGCTTGAATGATGCAGGTGCGAAGACCACCCATTGTCCAATAATGAGAACCGCAGCCGTTTTGATATGTTGACGATCTCCGAATGGTTTGGCCACAAGGGTGAAACAGGGAAATTCGGTGTTTTGCCGGAACTCGTGCTACCGTCCATTGAGCAAGAGGTGGTATTGGTGGTGGGTGGAGATGCTCCTAATGATGGATCTGAACACCGTCGTCATGACTGCGAAACGAGAGGCTCTGAATGCGAGGGCTCTGAATGCGATTGTGGGTTGTCGGAATATGGATATGGATTGAACGCGAGGCGACCGAGAGTTGGAAGGGCCGAGAAAGTAACCGGGGCCGGGAATCGTGAGTGTTCAATAATACCGGCGAGGAGCCCGGGAGGTTTGAAGCCCCAGTCAGAGATGTTGGTAAATCCTTCTTGGTTATGGAGCTGCGAAGATACTGTCGAGGATACAACGCGTCGAGAAATGGCTAGGCCCGGCCAGCCACAGCGTCTAAAACCCCTCGCAGGGGCGCCACAGGATCGAGTTGAGCCAGTGAGAATAGCAGACAACCTGTCGGGACGTGACTGCTCTGAAAAATCGCCTGATTTCTGTGGGTGTGGGACTGCGTGGGATGAGAAGTCAACGCAACGGCGAAACCGTATTCCAGTGCCACGTACCGGGTCCCGGCTTCGGTGAGGGTGATGCAGGCTCTGGTCCGACCGGGGTATCGGCCTTCCATCATCCGTTCGCCTATCACGCGCAGAATGATCAATGAAAATCAAGTCGCATAGCCCGACTGTACATACTAGCTAGTATAATATGTAGGCTACGTTAAGTTTACATCAGCCAAGGAAACCCATCAATTAAGAACAATCCTAACTGTAACGAAGTTAAGCATGCGAATGAACTGGAGAGGAGGGAACGAAGAGTTTCGGGATGTGAGCGCGTGTTAATTATCCTACATCCCCACTCGTCCCCCAATCAGACTCAAGGGTGTCTTCTACTCGAATAGATCTCCCCAAGTACCGCTCGACTGGCGAAGATATTTAGGAAGACCTATAGTTCAATCTCTAAGCATATGCGGATCCAGATAAAAGAGACGGACAGCCTACCATGACTGCTATTATACAAATTAATGCGCCCAGAGGCAAGCCCCATGGTCCACAGCCTCATCGTCAACAAGTTGGCCTCAGAATTGCCCAGGAGTTTCCCTACATCCCAAGCAAACTTTTTTCCATCCGTAAAAGCGAGATCCTGAAAGACAGAAGGCAAAAACATGGTTTTCCCAAAATCCAGCGCGAACATTTGACCGCTCCTATCTCTCCTGAAATTGCCCGGATGTATATCGTCGAGGCAGAGGCTGAGCTTTCCACCGTCCACTTTGCCGAAGTCGATTCGAATGTGTGAGGGGTACTCCGCCCTGGCGAGAACCTGAGTGTATCCGGGTGAACAGTTGACACGACGGGTCGAAACGAAGACACATAGTCACTTACATTGTTGATGTGCTCCTGGAGCTCAGCGACCGAGTTGTACCGGATGGATGAACAGTGATTTGCAAAGAACCGATGAAAGATGGGACCACCTCCTATCGGGCCCGGAGCTGACAGAGTTGAGCTGGGAGTGATAGCCCAAAGCCGTTTGACGACAAGAGCAACTGCATCAGTATCCTCTTCCGTGCAATCCTGACCCTCGATGTGCTGCATTAAGATATATCCGTGGATCTTGTAGCGGAAAGCATAGTAAACACGAGGGACCCGAACGACAGAGTCCTCGTCGGAGTTCACAATATTCGCGATGAAGTCTTGGGTTCGTGCCTCTCCCATGCCTAAGTAGTGCCCATACTTGATCCACCCCGACTCAGAGCCATCCGGAGAATATTCCACGAAGCCCGACGGTGCTGGTCCATTCTGTCGACACTTTTGAACGACAGCCTGTGGTGTTGGCAGCCATAGGGGTGAATCCGGATTTTTGACTGCTACAGTTATGGCATCCATCCTAAAAACCGAGCGATGGTGGCTTGTCAGCGACAGGGCCTAAGGCCTACAAAGTAAGTAGGAGCGCGTATACGCACTGTTAGGACGATGGTTCTGGTAGAGGGGTTTTGTGTTCCGGCAAATTAGCCCGCAATCCCTAAAACGAGGGAACGCCGATCGCGATAGCGCCACTGACCAATGCGGTACTTCCGTCCTCAACGTCCGGCACGCTCGATTCTGCAATTTTCCAGTTGAGCTGCAAGTAGCAGCGCACCTCTGACTACCCTTGTAAATCAGCACTGCATAAATGTCCGCGTGGTAGACTACAGTTTAAATATCAAGAAGGATCACTCGCCGAGATTCGTATTGACAACCTCCCATCGTTCCTTGTAAAGTTCTGGGAACTTGTAATAGTAACGACTTTCGGAGCAATCAACAGCATGCAAATAGGGAAAGTGAGCTTTTAGGAATGCCGTAACTCGTGCGGGAGAAAAGATCGGCGAGTTGCAAACGAGCAATTTCCTCAGCTGAGATCTGGCCCGCAGCCCAACAGGCCCGGCGAATCCATCCAACAAGGGTACTTGACAAGCGTCAAAACGCAGCCCGAGTTTCGTGAGGAGTGGGCAGCGGCGGCAGAGTTCCAAAATATGGATATGGTTGATTGGAGGAATCTGTGTATCTGGCGACATGACGCCGAGAACCAAAGTTTCGACGTTGGGCCAGGAGGTGGCGATCATCTTGAGCTGCTCTGGAGATAGGCACCAACCCTCTAATAGCCCGATTTCCAAATGCTTCAACCGCTGGCATGCAAGCAGGAGGACGATGCATCCCTCGAATGTGGGCTTTAGATCGGGTTCAATGCCCTCAGGCAAGTCTTCATCAACGTCGAAGTGGCTAGAAAGCACCAAAGTTTCCAGATTCTGAGGGCTACAGTGGTGCAGGACTGTGTTGATGATCTTGCAGCATATCGAGGTCGTGAGACCTTCTTCGATGCCGGAGAAGCTGAAACCGATGTCCTTCACTCGATTCGCTGGGGGGAGGTGTTGTATGAAACCCAGGAGATCCGTGAATGTTTTCGATTTGAGGTATAGCTTTTGAAGAGATGGGAATGCATCATCGGGAAGGGAGGAGATTGGATGATCGTCAGAAATACGTCCATCATCTGCTGGTATGTATAGAAGAGGCATCGACACTGGGTCATGGATCTTGAGGGTTCTAAGACAAGGAAGGGCCGATAGCTTCGAAACCGAAGTAGCAGAAACATATTTGACCGTCAAGTCTTCTAGATGACCCCACGCGAATGATTCGATGTAATCATCGATGAAAGAAGGTTGCGCTGGCGCTGGCACGAGAGAATCGGCCAACTCGAGTTGCTTAAGGGAAGGGAGACTGGAGGGTATCACTTGAATCGCCCCGAGGTGGAGAGGCTTATCGGAAGAATAGACGACTTTCACACTCGAAAGGTTTTGACCGAGGAAGAGAGAAAAGTAGGGGAAGTTTTGGTGGAAGTTCTCCTCCCAACACCATGCCATCACCTGCCAACCAAGCTTCGTAATGAGAGGCGCCAGAGCCCCAGGTTTCCAATCGGTGACCAGTTGCAATGCTTGCCATACATCGAGGGATAGCACATTGAAGACTTCGCGCAACTGGAGCCTGCGGATTCGATGTGCGTAATACGTCAGGTATCTTTGAAGGTCTGTCGGCGCCAGGGGCAGACCTAGTGACTACGAGCCTAAAATTTGAGAAGGACATTGGTTGAGAACAGGAGAATGAGCTCACCAATATTTTGAACTTTTTCTTACCAGCCCGTCGCCTGCATTGACTCTCTCTTCTGTTCCAAAGGTCAGACGGAAGGCAGGCAATGAGGGGATCGAACGAGTCGATATTACACCAAAGTGCATCGAGGCCCGGTTCGAGCAACGCTCTACAAGTCAACGCCGCTGAAAGCTTGTCCAAAGGCTTATGCACCTCATCACAGATCAAGCGGGCTAATCCAGGGGTTTGGATGCATTGTTCCATGCCTCTAAAGGTATAGGTTCGTCAACTGGTGGTCGTGGTCGTGTCAATGGTGATCGTGGCCGTAGTTTGAAGTCGTTGCATGAAGACAGGTATGATGGATGTGTTCTTACTAATCGTAACGACACGCAGGAATCGTCAGTCTGGCTACGGGAGACTAAGAAGACAGGCCTTCTCAAATCCGAGTGTCAACCTTAGCATGGGGTTAGTAGCCAACTGCGATGCTCGAATTAAACTGTAACGTATACGCAAGTACATCGAGCTGTTGCCAGTATCTAGGTGTTACTTATAGTAATCTGGGTCGAAGTCATCAGTCACCGTTCCCCAACGTTCAACGTACAGCTTCGAGAGGACGGGGTGATCTCGGTCCTCTCAAACCAAGGTGACAGTTTTCAAATCAGGACAGTGAGCCTTGAGAAATTTCGTGACCATGGAAGGGGAGTAGACGGGGGATTCTGAGACGAACAACTCTTCCAATACGAAGGAAGTGCCGGCAGGCTCGGCGTCATCGAGTGTTATCTTCGACGCGTCGAAACGCAAGCCAAGGACTGTAAGGGAGGGGCACTGACGTAGAAGATCCAGGAAATGGGTGTGGTCGATTTCGGGGATTTGGGTATTGGTCGCCACAATGCCGAGAGTCAACGTATGTAGATCGGGCCAGGTGGTCGAAATGGCTCTGAGTTGCGCTGGAGTTAGGCAATAGCCCTCCGTTGGATTGATGGCTAAATTATACAACTTGGGGAATGCAAACAACGGAGTGATGCATTTGTCGAATATCGAATTTTTCTCCATTTCAAGAGTTTCTTAGTAGGTGCTCCGTGTGCCTAATCCTGATATCATGAGCATCTTCAGAATATTGGGGTTACAATGGCGTATGACGGTCTTGACAATTTCGTGGCATTCAGATTGGGAGACACTGGTGCGGCGCCGGGAAAACGCGAAATCGATGTTCTCAACCTGATTATCGCACGGGAGATGCTGTACGAAGCCTAGAGTGCTTTCCACTGAATGGCTTTCATGGAAGCGCACAAATCGAAGGCTGGGAAAGGCGCCATATGGAAGGGTGGGATTGTGAGCTTCTGAATTATCTTGATCTTCCGCGACTTCGTACAGTGTTTTAATTGATTTCAATTCACTGAACTGGATTGTAGTGAGTTGAGGAAGGGACGCCAAGTGTGGTATGGCAGCATTCGAGATGTCCGACACCCGGAGGGTCTCGAGCTGAGTCCAAGGGAATAGGTATAGATAGTCGCCAACGAAAGGAGATGAATCGATGTCCGTAAGGTCGAGTTCCTTCAAGTGTTGGAGCTTGAGGGGAACCTGTTTGATTGAAGTGACGTGGAGGGGTATATCTGAGTCGAAATCCAGCGAAATCGTCGTCACTTTCTGACCCAGAAAAAGAGAGAAATAGGGATAGTTTTGGCGAGAATGTTCTTTGTCAGCCCTCCACCTGAGCTCTTCTGCTAGAGGAGACAGTGCGCCAGGCTGCCATCTGGTCGCAACTTGCAACGCCTGCCAAACGTCTATTGAGAATATGTCTTTGGAGTGGCAGAAAAAGACTACGCTGCGAATCCGATGGGCGTAGCATTGTTGATACCGTTCCAANNATCTGCAGGTATNCAAAGCTCGACGCAACRWCKAGTGYGMANCATGTRARRTTCGCASYGRGAYKCRARTCWAGTRAAWTTSGYACCCAGATYCGARCKGWKAGTTTKSKAGYTCKCCSWWMGSATAGTYWGACGAGYWMGCMMKYGAKSAAGKCWTCGASGGMA
>SDEE01000323.1:42099-53038 GCA_004126415.1 Candolleomyces aberdarensis
GARYCMGGGTTCGAGAAKGGYCCGACACGTCAGAGCNCAACGAAARCACCGTCGMRYCCCMGTGCACACTGGCACAGTGGAGAATCCGANCTCAGWACCTCMGAGCTACATCGGNNTCCNATTGACAGAACGASRWSGRTSCAKWGAAAGAACTTCACTCGGATAATGCCGAAGYGCGTCCGAGTCCAAGAAAATATTATGTTCTACTCGCTACTAYTACAATTTCATATCAAAGTCCTAGGCTTTCAACGTTCGACACATCGTTAGGTTTCAGGAACGAAATCAGGGCTAGTCAAATGATTGTCTARGCTTGCCCGGATTCCTCCAATACCTGCTGCGCATGCTCCTTAGCGGCTTCAGAGGTCCTGGGGTCTACAATATCCGYATTAGACTGGGTTGACCACAGAACCACATATAAGAAGAGACCCACTCGACAAGGTTGCCTTGTACCCGCCCAAGACACGGTTATTGTGTTCCGAGTCTTCTTGTGCGGGGGCTTCGACTTCGTACTCTCCCATTTCCTGAAGCCTTTCGATATCGCGCTGTTTAGCTTCCTCGGAGACACGGGGGTTGTTGATAGCAGCCTTGAGSCCACGAACGACGTTGCCCTGATCCTTTTGTGCTGGAGTAAAGAGGCRTCAGAGAAGCAACAAGAGAAATATGAGAATAGAGCGCACTAGACATGCTGTAGAGTTGGTRGTTTGAGTACGTTGAGATTCGAATTGATGAAGGTCGAAGGTAGAACCAGTAGGGTTTATATAGGCTTAGAACCAGACCTCTGCGTCATTTGTGAGCGTGTCTCGATCAAGCGGAAATCTCGTAATAAAATTGTGGTGCCCTCGCGTGCCCTAWTACTCCACTGTTACGTCGGTMGCTGGGTTTCGCAAAAGTCCGAGAAATAAATGTGAGGACAATGATGCAAATGACGATTCCTGGGAGCAAGAAACGTCGGGTGGTTGCTTGGATTATTCGTCTTGGCTGACAGTTGTGCTGATAATGGTATGATRTATGCCTGTATTGGTGTATGGGTATTAATGTAMATAMCAAACTTCTTCGARARCGAATGTTAGACCAACGATATAAGGTCGCGTCATAATGGTAGYCACAGAGGACTCACCACCACTAAGGCCTATGCAACCTCCAATTGACTSGAAACCTGCCGGGAATCGACCCACTGCTCCACCTAAGCGTTCGAGATGTCCCCATCGCGAAAGGATCCGTAAGTATGGGACGGATTGATCCAAACCATACTTAGTTTATGAGGTGGCGCGCCAGGGTCAAACCAGAGTCATTAGACGCACAATCGGTGTCACGACTCGAACTTAGAGTGTCTTGATGACGTTTTCAAAACTTCCGGCCAACCATTCACCAGAGAGGGACCTGAACTTCATCGTCAGCAAGAACTTATCTCTTCAAATAAAGAAGCAACCACAAACGCATACTCAATCCTAAGACATGAATACAACACAACGATGCCCTGGTCGCCACATCCAGAGTACGTAAAAAGGACTCCATGGTCTAAACTATACCTGGATCAGACCTGGTTCGKGAGGCGACGACGTCAAACGCTAAAAATCTAGAGTCATTATATACGCATAATGCGCGTCATGACTGGAGCCTAGAGAGTTTGAGGGGATGGAGAGACAAGAAGCGTCCTGCCATCAATGGGCGAGTCAATCCCCCAAGAGGGTCAACCTGAGTTTCGTCAGCTAGATCCCTTCCCTCCAAGCAAAGAACCACAAACCAATCGCCAATGCTCCATCTTAAGATATGAGTATGCCACGAGACAGATTGTCCATTAAGACAAGTTTAGCCCCCTGCAACACCCTGATCTTCTCAACAAGAACACTCTGTTCATCCCTAACTTCGTACGCCCAGGCATCAAACACCGACCGCAAATTCATACTCATAACAGCATCATGGTAAACCTTGATATAATCCACCGCCGACAGCGTAGGCTGCTGCACTTTCGTCGTCGTTGYARTGTCGTCCGCGAGCCCAGWAGTCGTGGTRTCATCCTTGGTCAACCTTTGAGCCCCTCCCGCCAGAGCCAAATTCCAATTCTGCCGCCTCGCTTCCCAAGTTGAACTTGTACCAGCACCAGCACCAGCACCATGTCCATTGGACGTACTCCCARGCAGTCCACCWCTCTTCGTTCGCGCAGCAGCGTGGAACGAYATGCCCAACGTCCCAAGCTTTCCCCCATCCCGCAACATTTGGAGCCATTCCCAGAAACTCTTGAGTGCTTTATGCGACCAGAATACAGGKTCCARCGAACGAGGAGTAGGTGGGATCGGTTTCGCATCCGGTTCTTGCAGAGTTTCTGCAGGAGAGCTRTCCTCCCATGGCACGACACCTCGAACGGGTATGATCCACGCTCGACGGTCATGAGGTGACGGCTCGGKCAGTGGAGAAGTGAACGGTGGCAGGATGATAGGTGTGGTCTTCTTATACGGCTTGGTCTTGGTGTGGATCYTTGCAGGATCTACGAGTTTAGATGGAAGTACATGAGGCTGAAGGGAGAAAGATGTGTTCGKTAAGMANNCTCTGGCGAAGAAAAGACTCGGCGCGAGGTACTCACGCGAGGAATAACACCATGCAAGGGYCCCTCGTCCAACTTTCTACGCTTGGCCTCTGAGAGTCCAGAATCAATATCTTGCTGCTCATGCTCTGGAGAATGACGCCGTTTCTTTGGGTCTTGCGAACTCGGTAAAGATTCCTTCCGCAACAAGCTGGAGAAATCCGTGCTCTGGAATTCCTCGAGGTCTGCAAGCGACCATATCTCGCTCTCGTCAACAAGGGAGCCCCATTCCTTCAGCTCTGCAGTATGCTGTCTTTCCTCTATCGTAACTTCGGGTAGAGGAGAGTTGTACACATATAGATTCTCTTTCTCTGCAACCTACGCGTCAAACAACGAGAAACACGAGAATTCTCCTACAACTTACTGGGTGCCCAAACAGCCGGTTCGACTCTGTCCATAGCGCGCCATTCAGGGTTTTTATACCGAGACGAGCACGACTTGATGAGATCTTGAGCGGTCGATAGCAACTGTGCAGTCGACGGTCCCGCACGCGACTTTGAAGGCAAGGATGTGTAATTGTGTACAGTGAACTGGTCATCATACTGCCGACGCGTTGTCGGCAAAGGGGCCCCTTCAGCCATACCGAAAGATGGTCTAGGCTCAAGCTGAGTGTCCCGACGCTGAGTTTTGTAGAATGAAAGTGGTCATGAGTGCGCAGATGGAAGGAAGATGGTAAGAGTCAAGACGCGGGACACGGTACCGGTTGCAATTGGCGTCAGACCATTGTCCTCCTGATTTGGACATGCCTACAGATATAACATAACTTGAGATGGACGGTCACCTTGTGTACGAGTACGTCGTAGCAATCACTGCTGGGCACAAAATTAACGATGATGAGAAATCTCGTGTTCAGATGATATTTGTTCGGGATGTTAAATATTAATAGTACTCGTGAATTTGTGGTAAACAGATATGGTTTGAATAGTTGAAGAAAAGGCGGATGCAATTTTTTTAGTTTTTTGGAGAGAAAGTATAAGGATGAGATAAAGAAGGAGNAAAAGAAAGGAAGAGAGAGCGAGAGAGAGAGAGCGCTGTGGGTGACGAGTGAGCTGACTAGGCGTGCCAGTAAATACTAGGACAATTCGGCTTACCATTCGGTATCGCAGCACCAATTGCCTTCGAAAAGGCAGTCATTTTGAAGTTGGGGGGGTTCCCTATGTCACGGTGTAAACAAGACAGACCCACGAACGAAGTAGTATACGAAGACTCACCTTTAGTTGAAGGCGAATGATGCCGCCATTGTCACGGTGAGGAGTTGGGGCACTGTCGAGAGGTCAGACACTTCCACAGAAGAGAGAAATGAAAGCTTCGAATACGATGTGATGCTCCCAACCCTAGACATGGGACCCGCCGAAATGGAGAGGTGCGCTACCAGTAGAAGTTCACCGACAACCACAAATCAATTAGCGCACATTCAATAGATACAATCGCAAGCATTTGCTCACCGATACTTCGTTTGGTCTGAGCTGCTCCCCGTTGTACCCAAACTACCCAAAGCGACGCCGGCAACGTCTCACTCGGACTTGGGACTGGTGAAGCAGAGCTACAAGCCCATTACTACGACGTGGTTTCATGGCGGAAAGTAGATGCTTCATCCGGGTACCCCGTACGTGACAAGATCACCTGCATCGGAGCTTACCGTCTGGAAGTCTCTCTTTTCCCCCCGAGAGGGGAAAGATGACAGCTGAGGGTTCGGCATCCAACCGTGTGGGGTGCCACCTGCACTTATTGGGGTACCATCCGGTCTGGGGGTTGTTACTCTCAACGCCGCAATGGGAGCTGGGTACGGGAGCATGACGGTGAGGGCCGACGTATGGCCAAGAAAGGATGGAAATACGACTTGGCGTGGCCCATGTGTTTGTTCTTCGAAGGTGTATCAGCGTCATCTCAGTTCAATCTGAATGTTGTAACTCACATGAAGGAACATAGGCCACGTTGGGACTCCGGACTCCAGGTTACCCTGTTGTGTAAGGATTTGGTAGGGATTCCCCGAGGGCCGAAGAGTCAAAGTCCACGGAGGTAGGACAAGGCGAGGATAAGGCGAGCTTGTTTAGAGCGGATAGGGAAGGCTAAGGCTAGAGGTCGAGCTGGAGGTGGCCAAAGCCCGTAGGTCAGCACAGGGTCTCAATTTAGACTCTATTGAACTCACACAAAGAGTCGACACCGATAGCGTGTAGCCAGGGTTCGCATGGAATGGGCCGAGGCGGGGATCCTGCCGTCGAAGAGTGGAAGGGCCCAGGTAGGCTGCACAATGACAACTCAGGGATAGGATGAACTCATTGAGAGCGAGTGGTATGCAGTGAGGCTGGAGACGACAACCAAAGGCAGTTGAAGGTCAGCACATTGTATCAGAGTGACACTCGGGAGAACTCACACGACGAGTTGCCAAAGGCAGTGTGGAAAGGTATTTCGACAAGGAGGGTTGGATAGGAGAGAATAACTGTATCCAGACGATCATAGGTCAGCGCCGTTCGTCTAGATTCAGACTTTACGGGAACTCACGGAAAGAGCTGACGGGCAGCGAAGAGACGCTAGAATCGCCAGAGTTGGGCGTCTGCGTTGATGCATACAGAGAGCAGTTGCATCGAGAACGATGTGGTTCAACGATGAGAATCGAAGAGAAGATGAGCTCAGTCTAGAGAGGATATTGAGATGCAGGAAGGTGGAAGGGCGAAGCCTGCATGAAAAGACCGTAGGGGAGGCCCTTAAATATTTGAGCGATTGTCAGCCCAGAGTCAGCCGCAGGAGCAAGAAGTCAGCCGCCAGATATTTTTACATTCTTCCTAATTATAGTCGTCCAGCCGCTTTCGGGGGACGATAGGAAGAGACCAAAAAGCGCATTGAATGAAGGGGCATAGCTGGAAAGACATATCCTCAGCGGAGCCATTCATCTTGTGAAGAAGAGCGTCGATGCTAGACCTGTGGCAGGCCCTCTATGAGGTAATCGATCCGAAGGGATGAAACCTCGATAGAGGTCGGATCGACGACCCCATAGAGCGGCACTGGTCACGAGTCTACGTCGATGCATCTCTGAACAGAACGCGATCTGTCACACTCGCGTGATCGTGACATTTACCATGCGCGCCTCTAGCTTGACGCGAACCAGAAGTCAGGTTTTGCAGATTGAGGGTTGATCCGGTGCAAGATTGTCAATGCTTCATGGGCTTGTCAAATATTTGCTTATTAGTAGCCCTTACATCTGGTACACCCTGTGTAAAAAAGAGTCCAAGAAACGGGTTACATCGACATTTTACAAATCCGTGCATGCTATCCAATTCAGCCCCACGTCGCATCCTCGTCGATTTCCCTTGCACCCGCTCCATTGACCGCTCGACTTGTCGGAGGCTCATACTGCCCCGAATACTCCTCATCCGGAGGTAACTGAACCGCCTGCCTCCGAGGTTTGACGAACGCACTCCAAACATACGAAGTCGCCAACCCGAGAGGGTGCAACACCGTGAACACAATAACCGTGATCTATACAAGCAGCAAGCACAACTCGTTAGCCAAAGAGAGGGAGATTGAAGAGCGAAAGGACACTGACATAGACGGGAGCAGGCTTTGGACGCAAACTCCAAATGCTAACACAAATCCACGTCGCCGAAGCACACCAAACGATATCCCGGCGGAACAGTACGACCAGCAGTCCTACAATATTCGTGCCCAGGATAACGCCAAACCCTACCCAGGCGTGCCATGCAGAGTAATCTCTTGGTGGGCCACCACCAGGTATCGGGACATAGGTGAAGCCCAGTGTCATGCTAAAAGAAAAAGAAAACGGAAGCGTCAGATGTAGCTCAGCATGGTATAGAATCTTATGGGCACTCACAACAGAGACAGCGGGAAGAGAATCGAGAACGGCAGGACCAGGAAGAACCGCAGGGGTGCATGGATAAGAGCCGTATCCAGAGGTCGAGAGCTCACTGGCGCATGATATATCAACAAAGCAACGTTTGAATAAAACAGCAAGAGGAGGATAATCCCTTGCAAGATGGTCGAAACGAGGAACCATTCCATGATCTGATTCAAAAGTCATTCATTCCCTCAGCCCAAATTCCAGGTAGCATGCCTCCGGATGACTCACCCATGAAATCGCCCACAACGCCATGACGAGATTGGCAAAAACCAAAGAAAATCCTACACCTTTCACCAACGCTCTCTGCAGTGCATGAAATGAGCCTCTGCCTGTAATTTGAAATTGGCGGGATATCGCACCTTGGTCTCCGGTTTACTCGCCATAACGAGCAACAGGCAATAACCAAGTTGCCCCAGGAAAATAGCCCCAACATACGCCTCAATTATGGACGGTCGTGGTGATATCGAAGTAGGATGAAGCCTTGATATTCCACCTGGAAGAACGAAAGATAAGAAAGCGTCGACAAACTCAACACGTCCAACGCATACCAAGGGAAGGATTGACCACTATGGCGCATGTTGAAGTCGTCGCGATGTTGACGAGGAGCGAGAGCGGGGTCAAGACCTGCAGTCTCACCAACGTCAGGTAGTCCCGAACTGCAGGGTGCGATGTGTCGAGGGGTAAGGATTCCATGTTCGTGGACGATAGACAAGAAGGGATTCAGATATGTATGTGGAGGGGCATGATGTCATCGTTGTCGATGCGGCGATCTACGAGCTCATGCCTGCACTGCTTCCACTAGAGCGACAGAATCCCGGAGCATTCTCAGGCCTCAGGGGTGCTCGATGACGAGCGATTGAGCTTTCTGTCAAGCTCTCAGGGTCAATGACCGAATGGTGATTCATTCAGCTGGAGCAGAGCGTTGATCTTCGGCTCACAGAGGGATGAACGCCGAACGGCGATGACTCGATAAAATCGCAAAATTAACCAGCTGTACATCCTTGCGAACCGAGGTATAGCTGGCTTCTCATGGTATGGCTGACTTGGGCCGGAGTCATACATGTATTGATCATAGGTCTGGCATAGACGGCATGGTGGTGGTGGTAAATCAATGCAAATGCAATAAAAAGAAAAGTGGGGAGCGAGAGATATGACATGACCGCCCAAAGTATCCTACACGTCCCATCACGCCGCCGGCGTCCTCATCGTCTAAACCGTCGTGGTGGCTCTGGTGGTACAGAAGAATGGGGTGGGAAAGTCTTTTACTTCTCGGGGTTGGCATTCCTGATAAAAAGGGAGAAGACGAGTCAATAAAAGTCGGAAAAGAATGAGCAAGAGCAGCGAAGGGGAAGGGGGGATCAGATAGGAGCGAAAGACGTAAGATGATAGTTGTCAACAACACTCGATGAGCTTCAGTGTGAACTATGCATAATCTCTGTATCATCACAAAGAGTTCATGCTGCAGAGTTGGTTTGCAGGTCCAGGGAAGGGTGGAGGCGCACGATAACGAGACGAAACCAATAAACTCACATTCTCCGCTTGCCGCCAGGTGCAGTAGTAACGTTCACGAAGCTGGAATCGACATGAGAACTTCATTCTACAGTCCAACATTCAAACTGTACTCACCGACGGTTATAGAGAAGTCGCTTCTTTGCCCGACCCTTGGGGGTCTTCTTCTTTTCTTGTTTTTCGACCTTGGGGCATTGCGACTTGACCTTACCGGCACGGGCAAGAGAACCGTGAACTAGGTCATTCCTTCGTCAGATCGATTGCGACCATTGGGGAGGCGAGGACCAGCGAAATACCTTTTCCCATTTTGTCTTGACGATGAGTAGGACGCTGAGGACGATGGGCACAAATGATTCAGCGAGCTGTACAGTTCCAGCAAATAAGGTTTCGGCGTTTGCCGAAGTCGCACCGCCACTGACGCGGCCCCTATTCGCGTATTTGGAAGCGCGTCTGGTGATCCAAGAAAACAATTTAAATTTATTCGGGACGCTCTACTGAGTCCTCCATAATGCGTCTGCTACTTTCACAACGTCGCGGAGTCCCTCGACGTTGTGCACCCGAACAGCAATAGCCCCTTGTTGGATAGCACAACTGACCGCAGCTGCCGTAGCCCAGTCACGTTCTTTGGGTGCGGTCTCTCGCCCTCCTTCATCCTGTGCCAGAATCGTCCCTAAGAATGACTTTCTCGACACCCCAATGAGCTGGGGGAATTTAGCCAATGGATTGTGCTGCTTCGTCTCCTCTAAGATAGAACATTTTAGCGTCGTAAGAAGTAGGGATACGTGTAAGAAAAACCAACCTTTACCAATGAGCTGGTCGGCCGTAACTCGATCTGCATTCCGAAGAATCTGCAAGTTCTCTTCTACAGTCTTACTGAACCCAACCCCGGGATCGATGATAATCGACCACCGTCGAACTGCACCTTCTCCCCTCACAATCTTGCTCACTTTAGCCCCAAGCTCGTTCCGAATCCCTTCAATCACTGCATTCTGCGTCCCAGCGTAGTTATACGCGCTGTAATCCTTATGGCTCCCAGCGTCGCCGCGAGAGTGCATCAACACCACCGGAGTAGCATATTGCCTAGCAATCCTCTTCATCTCCTGCATGGTAGAGTCCGCCTGCGCCTTGGCCTCCTCGTCGTGGCCCTGTTCAAACGAATCCTTGCCCGTAAACGCATACACATCGTTAATGCAGTTTGCACCCGCAACAACAGCGGCTTCAGCAACCTGCGGACGGAAAGTGTCCACACTGATAAGCACATCCTTGTGTGCTTCTCCAGTACGGATAGCTTTCACGTAAGGAACGACTCTGTCGATCTCCTCTTCCACAGAAACAAACTTGGCACCAGGCCTCGTCGAGTACCCTCCAATGTCAACGATACTCGCGCCTGCCGAAACAGCATTCCGAACGTACTCCAACCCAGTCGACAAGGTATTATGCGTAGAGCCGTCGGAGAACGAGTCCGGGGTGGTGTTCAACGTAGCCATGATCTGCGTCCTAAAGTCCTTCGGTGGCATCGGTGGTGAGGATGTGAAGGTCCAGTACGATGCGGTTCGAGGGACTGGCGGGATTGAGGGGTATGGTGAGGTGTCTTGCGAGGACAAAGGCAGTAGAGGGAATGGGATGGCTTTTCGCATCTTGTCGGCGTCCGGCTGGTCATCCAGTTGCTGGAGAAGCGTCCTCACAGATTTTTTAAGAGCAGGATGGACGAATTCGGGGATCATGCTAAATTGACAATATTAAGACAGGACGCCAACTCAAAAAGCAACTCACTCACTCATTTAGAGGTCGTAATACAAATAACCGTTCCGCGATGCGTGGATGCGGAATGAGGAGTTGCCCTTCAAGATCGTCAAGACTCTGCCTTTTGCGAGTAGGACGGGTGTCATATATCAGAGTATCGTAGAAGATAATGTCCAGATCGACCGCTCGAGGGCCGTTGCGAATGGACGGTATACGTCCAACAATCGTTTCGATGGCTTTGACGAGCCGCAACAGTGTCAAAGGGGACAAATTGGTTTTTACCTGCGAGGAAAGTTAGCGAATCTTTTCCAAGAAAGCAATGCACTACTTACCACGCAAGCACCATTGATAAACTTTGGCTGATCCGTGACATACATGGGCTCGGTCTCGTAGAGGAAAGAGGTATCGATGACCTTCAAAGTCATTGAAGAAGCGTCCTCTTCGTGGGGATGCACTTCGTGCAATACTTCTCCAGGAATCTCCAGAAGGCGCACCGCGTACTCGATGTTGTGAAAACGATCACCAAGGTTCGTACCTATGGCCAGAACAGCAGCATGTGTGCTGCCAACAGTTGCGGCGGGGATGACTGAGGGCAAGGAATCGACCCGGTTAGGGACACCCTCGGGCTCTTGTTCCTGATAATCCGACGCCTCTCGATGGATGACAACCTCCGCACTTGCAGCCTTCGAAAGCGCGTGGGGCTTGGACGTGCTGACCGAGACTTTGGCCGGAGCAGTACCATTCGAAACCACTGAGAGTACGTATTTCGCGATATATGACGCGAGAGCCTCGAGAGTGAGATACTCCGAGTGATAAATAGACTATTTCAAAGGGGTCAGACCGGGCATTGAATCCATTTTACGATGTGCCAACATTACCTCGAAGATATGCTTGACAACAATTCTTCCCGCCAGTGCGGAATGTTCGAGGTCGTTGGTTTCAATGGTAATGGTGGTCCTAGTTTCCTGCCTTGCTTGTCTTTCATTTGGATTAACGCCAATGACTATCGGGCAGATGAGATCATGGATGGTGTGCCGAACCGTACTCATTCTCCACTGGCCATGAACAAGAGAAGACGTATAAGCAATTGAGAGCTTTTCACAGAACAGGGAAGCCTTTGGCTGCACGATCTGAAGGTCGAAATTGTCAAAGGTTCCCGAATAATCTTCTACAACGACCTGGCATACGGCCCCTGCAACGTCGTCCAGGGTATCATACGGATCATCTCGTTGCAGCTTCTTTTCCAGTTT
>SDEE01000324.1:0-52958 GCA_004126415.1 Candolleomyces aberdarensis
ATGTAGGCTGAGCTGCATAATGACTGATACTTGATGAACTGGCCTCATCCAGTCAGTAAACGTAGCAGCACCTCGGTCCTTCAATGTCAACTTCGGGAATCTTCCCCAAAGTCGAGAACGCACGTGTATGACGGAAGCTCGAGCCATTTCGATGGGCAAGCTGTCTGTCAGTGTTTGGCGTCCGTGTTCGAGATTAGAGGACTATGACACGGAGTTTTCTCCCCCGAATCAACCGCGAGTGGATTGCTGAAGAGACCGTCCGTGGGCACCGCTAGCAGCCGGTACGTAACAAGGCCGCAAAACGGGACGGACTGTACTTCAAGGTTTAATCCGGGGCCTCAACCTAATCGACCATCGAATCAGCGTATCTGAGCCAGTTTAGCCCGTGCTTGGAAACGAGGATCAGGAGCGGGGCGCCCTCATACACCTGCAAGTGAATTGTCACGATCAATCTATTGCGGGCAATTCCAAACACATAACACCTACCCGTCTTCTTCTTGACCTACTCGTTATTTATGGAAAGAACAATAAGCAATAAGGATGGCTAGATCTTTCCATATGCGTCAAGAAAGCACAAATCTCGAAAAGGAACCAGTAAGAACGGGAGGGTCCGCAGACCCACACACTGATAACAATTTTCGAAGGCCTTCGAATGAGAAGAGATAACGGCGCGGCTCGAATTGGGCAGGGGGTGCGGGAGGGGCGCCAAATTTAAAAGGCATCGGCTGGGAGAGCCCGGTGTCGGCGCTATGGTAGGTCCCAAGCTTCTTGTCGAATCCGGACCAAGACAATGCCCGAATCTCAAGTAGGGGCTCAGCCTTGAGGATGCCATAAACTGGTATATGTATGGCATGTTGCGGATCCCATTGAAAGCTCCAGGCCAGCTGACTGCGGATTCTCGCTGAATTGAAAATGGCAAGTGAATTGTGACAGACAGGAAGTCTGTTTGACAACCTACTTCATACGGATGTCCATGAGTATTTGGTCGGGACACAATGTCGTCCGCGAGGCGTTGACACGGACAATGCTGAACCAATAGCAGAAGTCTCAAGAGTCTAGTCCCTCGACGGCATGACCCCGATATCGGTATTGGTGTGTTGGATTTCGATTGGACGGTGAAATTGCGTTCATTTGAGCAGAGAGCAGCCATCCTTCATCGTCGTCGCTGTCGCTGGACGCGTCGTCATCGTGGTCTGACTCCAGGTAATGTGTGTCTGTATTTGTACTCCCAATGAGGGAAGCCATGATCTGTGGGTGTAGCGATCAATAATTGTGTCCCCCCCTTTCGTTCACGTCCTCGACGAAGGTCCCCAGACTGTGCTCTGGGGCGCGACATCGCAGGTCGACACAGGATCCCTTTCATTCCCCAGTATTTGCCAGATAGCGACATACAGCACGCGACCCTCTTTGCCGTCTCGTCCTAGGCCTCATGGCGTACTTTGCCCGCCCACAATCCTCCGCGGTGAAGATCGTGAAGCCTCCAAGCAATGGAGACGACATAGGAAAGGCCTCGCAATCTCCAGGGACCCCAGGAACTACGACTCCCAAGAAAGGTAGGCTTACAGTCCTAGAACACGGGTGGCGTTACGCGTCCTTTGCTGGGGCACGATCGCGATTCTCTATCTAATCAAGAGGGCAATATTCACTAACGACGCTTTATGGGACTGTAGACTCGACACAACGACAGTGCAGGAACATCGTGATCTACGGGTGAGCTTAATTCTGCTGCTTGTCTCAGCAGAAGGTTATTCAACTATGAGAGCGTAGACATTGCAAGTTTCAAGACAAAGGCTGCATCTATTACCATCCTCCGGTAACACTATCTTTAACAATGATCATGAGACCCTTGACTTACACTGCTACGATTTGTGGCAGACGACTCCCGAACCTCCTGCAACGCCACCGCCCCCGACATCCGGAGGGTGCGTCCTCTCTCCGCGCCGCGCCTTCCATCTAACTCCAGCCTAGAAAACGCCCCGAGTCTCCTGTGTTCGGAACACTGTCCGCGCAAACCGTCAACGCTCCAGTATTTGTACCGAAGTCAGCTGCCACAATCGCTGCAGTCGCTGCGGCAGCAAGCAGCCCGGGCTCACCAACCACTTCCCGCCCTTCTACATCGTACGTCCATTGTTCCTTGTTGGGTCACCGACCTTTGGACTCAACTTCCGCTTCAGGCACGGCACGACCGTAGAGGACCCTTTCTTGCAGCAAGACACGTCATGGCAAGATTATTCTGAAGGTGATACTAGCTACGGCCAGTATTCATATCATCCCAGCGAGGGCAGCCAGGTGGACGGAATCTCTCAACGGCTGGACGATGTCAGGCTCTTGCTATTCTATGCCGTCTTGCGCAGAGCTAACAAATGACCACAGTATTACGATGACAGTTATGCCAGCCATCATTACGACGAAGCAGCTGCTTACTTTGCCACCGCACCTGCCCCAGTGTTCATTCGTCAGCCAGTGAGTGTTCCTTGAACATCCGTCGCGCTCTATTTTCTCATATTATTGTAGTTGCATTACCACCTATACACTCCGACAACCACACCCGACTTTGTACCGTCGACGACCAATACGCATTTCGTCCCTCCGTCGAGCGACTTACGACAGCTGCTCCAGCAAAGGAGTGAAACCACAAGGGGAATAGCTCTCCCAGGTCTGCATCGGTTGTCGTTGTACCGCACTAAGACTGGCTAATGGGATCTTCTAAAGGTCTCAACCTTCCCGAGGAGTTGCAAGGCTACCATACCCTGGTGCCACTCGAAATAACTGGCGCCGGCGCGGAAAGAAGAAAGTTTGGAAACTGGTATACAACAGTATATCGAGCGATCAAAGCCTCAGACGGTCTCCCTTACATCCTGAGGAGAATCGAAAGTACGGTTCGGTCCCCGTGTTAATCGTTATCGCTCCTCTGACAGCCTCCGTAGATTACCGTTTGCTGAATCCTGCTGCTTTTGCTTCCGTCGATTTTTGGAGCAATCTGAAGCATCCTTCCATCGTTGGCATGAAAGAAGCATTCTCAACTCGCGCTTTCGATGACTATTGTTCGTGCTTCTTGTTTCATTATATCGTAACCCTACTCACGCCGTTCGTCCATTAGCCCTGGTCGTTGTCTATGCCTATCATCCTAACGCTGAAACATTGCATGACGTCCACCTCAAGCAAACCAACCCACCACCGGGAACATCAAGCACTACTTCAACATCAACCTTTTCTCCTCGCAGCCGTTTCCACTCTCCGGCAGCCACCCAATATAATCAACAGCAGACTGGACTACTTATTGGGCAACAGCCACCCATACCGGAGCGGACGATGTGGTCGTACATCGTTCAGATTGCTAGTGCGATCAAGAAGGTCCATGAAGCTGGACACGCTCTTCGAAGTCTCGATGCAAACAAGATCTTGTTGACATCGCAGAATCGGTAAGTCTGCTATCATCGCATCTTCGGAACTGTGAAACCCGTGTTCAGCATCTCATCTCTTGATGATTCAGGATCCGTCTCTCGATATGCGGTACTATGGATATTCTCATGCATGATACACCTCAGGATATGCACATGCTTCAGCAGGACGACTTGACGCAGTTCGGCAGGCTTATTTTTGCGCTGTGTTGCGGTGTTCCGGGAGCTTCGAGTGGGCCTCATTTCCAGAAGAGTATTGATCATCTGTTGAGGTTTTATGGGCAAGAGATGAAGAGTTTGGCACTGTGGTTGATTAGCAAGACCAACGTGAAGGTCCGTGTGTCTGTGTTCTGGCCTTCCACTGAGACGATTGCTAACGAGTTGCGATCCTAGAGCATCGACAGTGTACTTGATAGCATTCGTTATCGTGTCTTGCAAGAGCAAGAAGATGCTCTGAGGTTCGTCTTCTACTAGGCTTGTTCTTCGGTGTCTGATAGGTTGGTACTACACAGTGGCATGGATCGTTTGGAGCATGAGCTTCAAGGTGAACTGGAGAACGCTCGCCTTGTGAGATTGATGACCAAGTTCGGCTTCATCAACGAGAGACCCGAGTCAGTACCCAAATCTCCTTACAATCTCGCCGCCTTGCTGATTAAAGAGTTTCAGATTTGCTCGAGAGCCTCGATGGTCGGAAACCGGGGATAGGTACATCGTCAAGTTGTTTCGAGTGGGGTCTCCCGCGGAGAAGAAGAATGCCGACCCAAGGGTATTAGACTTGGAGCATTTTCCAGCGATTGTCTGCTGTAGCGCTGATTTCCCTGCTCCTGCCGCACCGGTCATACACAGCAAACGTTGGGGGCCTTCACGATCTTGGACCCAATCCATGAGTTCCTTGGTAACCTCGACGCGAGTGCCTTCATCGCATTTTGGTGCATCAAATCGAGCACTTGAGTCATGAAGAGCGTTAGAGGCTATATTTTTCAATAGCATCTCCCAGCCTGTCAGGGCGGAGTCAGCAGTCGAAGAAAATTCTGAAACATCACTGCATACCTCCTTTCCGGCCATCCTGAGTCTTGTGGACATGCTGCGACGAATTGAAGGTGACGTGGTCCATCTTGACTTTCTGTGCGTTCGAGAACATTGACATGGATTGTGCGTGCTCCGTAGGTGGTGGGTGTGAGTGAGCCCTTTCAGCCGTAGATGGGTCTGCGTCAGAATGGTGGGGTAGTAGATCCTCCGATGCGTTGACCATGATCGCAGCCCCCGTGGTGGATCCTTCGGGTTTCCTAAACGGTGTCGAGGTATCCGTGTTGCTTGGGGAGCTTTCCATGGTTGGCATATCATGGCCCATTGGCTCTTCATCCCCGGCACGCCCTTTGGAGGAGCGGAAAGCGGACCTAAGGCCAGAGAAAATGGACTTGAGACCACGTCTCTTGGAGTTCGGGGGCATGAGAGTGATNGATGCRACTTGGACGAGGACTACAGCCAGGATGGAGGGGGACAACACTCTCTCAGTGCAGACACAGCTGAAGACACGAGGCACAAGTTCCCGCGCTCGCCCCTTGATCACGTTGCCGATTAGCAAGCGCTTGTTTACATGAACTTGATGAAAAAATGATATAGCCTCTCGAAACGCAGTGGAACAAATAAGGACTCGACAAATATCGATAGGCTGATTACGGGAGACTAGCCTCTCGTTAATCAGCCTGATGATGTAGTAGATGTTGCCTGATAATCCCAGGTAGACCTGGCATGCAATCTTACTCTGCGCGCCTAAGGCACACCTTCCTGGACCCTGGAGAACCCTTGGCAATGTCGTTCGCCGTGGTGAGATGGCCGAGCGGTCTAAGGCGCCAGACTAAGGAGACCAGCACATCTGATGTGCAGTTATCTGGTCCGAAAGGGCGTGGGTTCGAATCCCACTCTCATCAAACTTTTTCTATCTTTCGTGAGTTTTTTTATCGCCGGAGAAGCAAGCTTTAAGGCTAAGAGGCGCATTGGTCCGACTGAATTCGAGTAAGATCGAGGACAAAAAATATGGTACATTTAGAGGCATCTATAACTATTTATTTGACGGAACCACCCTCCAGATTTTGACAGAGCCATCGTCCCCTGCAGTGGCAATAACGTCTTCCAAACCAGGCCGCGGATTCCAGGAGACGCAATTAACATCGTACACGCCATGTGCCTCAGAATACGAAGCGACAAGTTTTGGCTTGAGAACGACACTGCCTGCGTCAGGTTCCTGACATTAGAATAAAGGGCACATTGTCAGTCTGATTGACACAACCAAAAGAGTTATCCAACAAACCTGGACATCCCATACACGCACGGCACCATCCCCACCGGCACTCGCCAACCATCCGAGTCCGCCTTCGGACTGCTTACCTTTACCCCATGCCACTGAATAAACACTCCGTTCTCCGCCCTCCAAGACAGCAACCTGGACCCACCTGCCGCTTCCATGAGAACTTGTCATTGCTGAAGGAGGTTTGATTTGCAGAATCCGATTATTGTCGGAATTGCTGTTCGGTTTGACATCGACGTACGCCCAGATTCGCACTGTCTTATCGTCCGATGCGGAAGCGAGGTATCGACCACAAGGGCTCCATGCGATCGACCATACGGTGGATTCGTGCCCTGAAATTGTGGTGAAGCAGTACCAGTCGTCGGAGGGATCGTCGACATAGAGTTTGATCGTATCGTCGTAGGATCCCGAAGCCAGGATCTGTTGGAATGGGTTAGATTGAATTATCACTGATTAAGGAGTGAATGAACGTACATCTTCGTGAGGATGCCATGCGACGCATTTCACATCCTGAGAATGCTCGAGCAGGACACCCATGCATTCAAACTCGGCATCTGGCTGGACTATGTTCGAATTTCAGGGACAGTTCGGGCGAATGGATTCGAGGTGGATAATCCTACCTTCCCATATCCAGACCGACTTGTCTCTGCTGCAGCTCGCCAGCAAAGTTCCGGTAGAAGAGTAGGCGACTGATTTGCATTCCGTCTCGTGCCCTTCGAGCGTCCCAACGCATTCCCAATCGCCAGTTCCTAGGCTCCCTGTTTGGCCATCTTCGTCTTCTTCGTCATCGTGTTCGTCTCTTTCTTGCTCCCAAATACCGACGTTTGAGTCGAACGACGCGGTTGCAAGCGTTCTTCCAGATGGAGACCAAGCAACAGCTCGGACAGTTTTGAGGTGCTCTGTGTGGATGGTTTGGTTCGTCTTGAAAGACAGCGAGGGTTCCAATGTCGATGCCGTGGTTGCACCGTAAGAGTAGAGTCGGACAGTTTTATCTGCTGAGCATGAAGCTACGAGAGGGTGCTTTGGATTCCAGGCCAGATTCCATGCTCGGTCGCTATGTCCTGAGGTAACGATTGGTCTGCAGTCAAGGGGCAATGGACATCTGGAGCACACCTTCTAGCTCTGCGATAGAACGGACCGTGTAGCTGAGATTTTCCGACATGGAGGCAATAGTTTAGGTTCAAGGAAGCAAAATGAAAAGAATGATCGCAATCTTATCGGCCGCAATTGACTGGGGGAAAAAGTGTGACGAGAGTGGGATTCGAACCCACGCCCTTTCGGACCAGATAACTGCACATCAGATGTGCTGGTCTCCTTAGTCTGGCGCCTTAGACCGCTCGGCCATCTCGCCCGATGATCTGACTTTCTTTTTCTCTGCTACCTTCCGTCCCTGTACTTTCGCGTTATTCCAAGTTTATTTACATCATCGCAACTTGCTCCCCTTCGTTCCCAATGTTTCAGGAACGAAAGCAGGCCTTCAAGCTGCCCCCTGTGGTGAACAGAGAAGCATTCGTGCCCCAAGAGATACGTAGAAACAAGGTATTCTCTAACGACAGTCATGCATGAGGCTGCTAATTCTCAGTTGAACATGCTAGGCATTAGAGGAACAGAAGCGTGTACGCGTTCCAATGCGCTCAGTTGAGCTGGCCTCTGACGATGCATGCTACAGAGAAGGGCCCAGCAAATCGAGTCGAACAGGCAGTTCGACCTATTTGCTAATCTCTCGATCAACGATGACTCTGATTCTGACGAGCCTGCTGAGGATGGCGACACCCATGTCGCAGCATCAGGCGCTGTTGGGCCTTACGTTGCGTTGCTGAAGGAAAGGACTGCCGATAACGATATGGAGGCAGAGTCCATGCAGTCTCCAGGGCCACCGGACCAGGCTCCTGGCATCTCGGAAGTTCTCGATGTCCCAAGTGCCCACACTGAGAAGAAACGATCGAAGAAGAGAAACAAGAAGAAGAGCAAGAATAACAAACCTTCAAAGTGGGCGGACCAATGCATGTATGCAGAGCTCTTGGAAATGGCCTTCGACGATCCCTACTGGTCAGCCAATGGTACTAATGAGGATCATGATCCCTTGCCCAAAGATCTTGAATCTGGTTGGGTTGTAGTTGCCCCGGTCCCTGTGGGAAAGAGGTGCTTAGTGGTCACCCATCAAGCTGCTGGGAGAGGAGGAACTGGTGGGTTCTTTCTTCTAAATCGGCCTGCACCTGGGAGTCCTGGACTGAAACTACTCTATAGTCGCGAACACGACCGTTCGGTCACGGTTGCTCGGGAAATCTTTAATACCCCGGTTCCCTTCTCCCTTGCCTCCGTTGACGGTGCTTGACTGCATCTTGGATGCTAATTGGAGAAACAATGGAATTGTACACGTGTTGGACGTTGTGCGGTGGAAAGGGCAAGATATTGGGGATTGCGAAGCGTCACTCAGGTTCGTGTTTGACCCGAAGTAGGCGTTCATGTCTAAACCTTGTTTCTAGGTTCTGGTGGAGAGACACACGATTGGGGGAGCTTCCACGCAACCTCCCCCCCACGATTAACTTCTTTCCTAGAAATGCGAAGGCAGAAAGTACAGGTCATTCTGAACAGACAAAACCGCCTCAATTTCCTTACCCAACCTATTTCCTACCGATCCCATATCACACGAATACTTCATTGGCCGTTCTAAACACCGAAATCATCCCCGCCGCCCGATCGAAGCGTTCCATAACTGTTGACGTCCCTATTCCGAACAAGGAACCTTTGGACTGCGTCACTGCTGCCACGAGTATGGACGTGGAGCTTGGCACTGGGGTTCCCTCCTCTCCGACGTTTACATTTACTAGCACATTATCCCCATCCATCGTCATGTCCCCCGTTCCTGTCACAGTGGAGCCAGACGGTCTCCTGCTCTACGTCGCAGAGGCTGGCTATGAGCCAGGCACAAGTCCCTTGAGCAGTTGGGTACCTATATCTGGATACCAATCTCCTGGCGATCCGATGCCATCCTCAAATCCACTTGCCGAACAACCCCTTGATTTATTCCAGACGTAAGTCCCAACCAGTGATCGCTTATTAACAAACTAACCATCCGGCTTACTAGGTTTGTGCAACGCCGTATCCAAAGACAGCTGTCAAACGGTCTTCCCGTATCTGCTGGACGAGATCTGTCCATGGACATCGAGTCGAGTGCTTAAATCCATACCGGGAGCAATGGACTGGGCTCAGAGCCGTCCCTTATCCCGTGCCGTCTGATCACCTGCCCTCGAGCCGTGCTCGCACCGTCCAAACTAGTTGAATCGCCCCACTACTAGCTGCGGTGTAGGTCCTGCTGCTCTTCCGACTCGGAGCTCAAGCGCAGGCACCAATATTGGCACGATCATCGCTATCGGAAAAACAGCCTAGGACTGCATATTATCCATGCCCGATACGTTATGGAACATATTATTTCACGAAAAACCCGGTCAACTAAACTGAAATTGTGAAATTGCCCGTGAATCCGAGTCGGACAGAGAAAAAGACGGACATGCATATTGAATCAGGTAACGGTCACTACCGACCAACGAACCTCTCACTGTGAAGCTACGTGCGCACCCGGCCTTGCAAGTTACGACTTCCTTGCATCGTTTGTATCGGCCTGTGAACTCTGTTCTGAAAACCTCCGCGACGGCCGGGTGATTGGAGAATATTGCTTCCAGGACTACTGCTGACAGAAGACAAGATCGGCAGGTCCAAGAATAACTGAAGCTGAAGTGACGAAGGAGCTTTCGTTTTCTCTAAGGTTTCTTCGCCAAATCTCTTCTAATCGAGGTGCCGTTGTTATCTCGGTAGTTCGGCGGCTGGCGGCGTCTTTTCTGACTTGGCTAGCATCATGGCGTTTATTTATTCCTGCTCATTTTACTTTCTAGTTCAAGCTTTCCGACTCGGAATTGGTGGCGTGCATGCGCCAAATCATGACACTAAATCGAGCACAACTTGAGTAAATATACACGACCCTTGACTAGAAAGGATCATTTACAAGGGCCTCCCCCATCTTTCATCCCGCTCACTCAGTGACGAAGCACACCTCCAATAGCTCAACCTACTGTCTATCCACCCTTCTCCATCTCGGATTGTCCACACCCTTTCTACCAACCACATCGCTTCAATACATAACACGAAATCAGCCGTCGCCCCAATGTCCGGACAGATAAACCCCACATCCCCCCGGTCGCTGTCGAGAGAAAACGAATTGGCCGATAGAGTCACCAGCATATCAAGACAACTTCTCGACTCCTTCGCCTTCTCTCAGGTCGACAATACAGTCAGCGATTTAGCCCACATGCGCAAATATCTCGTGTCCAAGCTGCCGAACCCACAAACACGGCCACTCGACCTGAGCTCAGTGCGTATTATTTTTATGTTCACCGTGTCGGAAGACGGGCCCCGGCTCATCGCCTTCGACGTCACTCACCCGGGTGCCTTGTTTACTTACATATAATTTTTGATCTGATATTTGAATAGGCTGGCGAACCAGTGGAGCCCGACCCTCGGACGATCCTCGCAGAGTACAAGGGCGTTTTGTACAGTCGACGATGTTTGGATACCCAGAAAATCGTCCTCGAATACCTACTGGGACGGTGTCTACAGCAATGCCAGGTCTGCCTCGAAGAGCTCAAACTGACCCGGATCGCATCAGAGAAGACCGAAGAATCGACTGATTATGTCTTCCGACACGGAGAGGAACGAGGTGTTCGGATCGATGTGGAGGGTGTGGATTCGGAGTCGGGGAACTTGTTCAAGAAGGTTAGGCGAGATCTATATGAATTGGGGGAGGAGATGAGGGATCTGGAAGGGTCGAGAGAAGTTGCAGAGGCCTTTCTCAGTGATCCTGAGTCGGTGTTAAATCCTTCTGGTTGAATGAATTGGGTAGTACTTGCATGTTTCACAACCGGTATGCAACTCTCGCGCCAATCGAGATTATTATTATTTCGCTTAGCTGTAACCCGACTTTGCCTCGAGCGCGCCCGAGTCTATTCAGCGCATGGCCATTGGTCATCATTCCCGCTTAGCGCCTCATGGTATATCACTCTATTGGTCTCAAATTTCATTTTTCTATGTAGACCCAGGACGAGGTATATACACAACACAGCCATATGATAAAACAAATTACGGGATAAATGGAATCTACAGTACATACATCTAACGGGCTGACAATAGTCATGACGATGGAGGAGGCGAAGACTGCTGCTGTTTCTGAAGCCACTCCTGCCTCAATACATTCCTTCGCTTCAGCTTAGCAAAAGATTTCTCCATCTCGTCCTTGGGTCGATACTTCCACAGAAAATCTTCCGACTTCGTGACGTAGAATAAGCGGTATGTTCTCACACATATCTTGATCTCCAGGCTGTCTTGAGAGGATACGTCTGGTTGTGTTTCCTTGACGGCGGCAGGGATATTTCTGTTGGAAAATGATTGGTCAGTTAAGGCATCCAGAAAGAACGCCTCAGGCGGCTATTCGCACCTCTTCAGGAACGGCATCTTCATCTTGGATTGAGAGACACCCGATGTTGCATCAGACTATTGGTTGAGGTGGTTATGAGCACATGGTAAAATTCCCAAGAGTCATAAAGCTTACGGAAACATAAGACTCAATGTACGACTGCCATCGGCCGGTCAGAACCTCGGAGTCATCGAACCTCGAATCGTCCTTCCCAATTAGCTGGACGGTAATGGTCTTCGTATCAGACAACTACGCCTTGCGTTAGCTCTCAAGAATATTGACGAATCAGAAATCAAGAACATACCCAGTCGATCCTGAAGATATTCTCATCAGGGCCCAGCACCTTCTCAGCGTTTCTACGTGTATTGATTTGCTCTTGTGTCGTCGGTGCAACAAGCGATCGTTCCCGTTTGAGATTCTCCAACAGCTCTTGACTTTTGGCATCACCGAATATGGCCTGCACTTGTTTAATGATGGCGCCAATGAGCTTGTCGACGGTGAAGATCTTGTAGGCATGCTAGAAATCGTGTAAATGAAGAGAGTCTCGGGGGGGGAGTTTGGTCCACTTTGCTCACCTGAATGCCGAACACCGCTCTCATCTGGTCTTCGAATGCATGTTGTTCAACCTCATTGTCGAATAGTCGCTCGCAAGTCTCCAAAAGGAACTCGTAACAGTGCTCTTTACTCGTGGTCTGAGCGGAAAGGCCTGTTGTCGATGATCCAGGGTTTGAACGTCGCGAGTTGGGGCTCTCGAGGGCTATTTGCGCGCTTAAATCCTTGAAGACGGTGAGACGTGCCACCAAGAGCTAACGGAAAATGTCAGCACACGACCAGGCATCGAGAAAAGAAAAAGGTAATACCTGAAGCAAACGGATCAACACATAGAACGCCGTATTAGTAAAGAAGATGTATCGTCTTGGATTCCGTCGCGCCTCTCTGATACTATCCGCAAGGTCCCCCGCGGACGTTGCCGCCCTCATCTCCTCGTCAACAAGTGCGGGAGAAGCCGGCCTCGAACCAGCAGGCGAAGCATCATGAGCTCGTGTTTTTCTGCTCGTCGACTTCGCCTGCTCGCTCTTCAGCAGCTTCTTCCGCAAATCACCTCCGGCAGTCGCCAGCGACAATGCTGCATTCTTCCGATGATGATGCTGCGCCCCACGACCGGGAGCAACCTTTGACGAGCTGGCGATGCTTATCGACTCCGCCTCGTCAAGGTTACTCGCACCGTCGGCATCGCTCCCCTCGCTCTCACCGTTTTCCGACACGGAAAAGGCAGCGTTGAATGAGACGGGGTCCAGAGTAAAGAATAACGGGATAAAAGACCGCAGTAAACCTTCAATTCTTCTTCGTTCAGCAAAGTTGATCTGTGCTTGCGTCCGATCCAAGAACGAAAATGTTAGCTTCATCGCGTCTTGTAAAACGGGAACGTCATCCATGACGAAGTCGAGTTGGTGGCGCGGTCTTGTCCGAGAGAAGAGAGGGTCGATGAGGCTCGCTCTTGCAGCCATCTGTTCCTCCCGGGCAGCCTCGATTTGGCTTACGAGGGCTTTGGTCGTGATCGCCTTCTTGTCCGCCGCTTTGAAGGTGATGGCCTGGTGATCCAAGCTTTTGGCATAATTCCGAGCGTCCACTTCCCGCCACACTTTGTTCCACTCCCGCTGGGCGCGTTTCCATTCCTCCTCCTTCTGCTTCAGCCGTGTGAGGACAATGGGGATGGCCAAGGCTGGGGTATCTTGCATTGATTGTATCACATCAAGCCCAGGTTCACGGCCATAAATTTTCTTGATGACCCGTTGGTGGATGGCTTTCCACGTCCCGCCAAGGTTAGGCTTTAGCTTGAAAGTCCCTCGATCCTCCGCGTTCATCTGGGCAATTTTGTTGTTGATCGGCTCCAGATTCGAAATAGTGCGGGTGATAGCTTCAATGTGGAAGTCGTACTCATGTCGCTCTTCTTCGCTCCTGTGAAGTGCTTCTTCGTAGATGTTCTTCTTGTGAGCAATGAACCCAGAATCCTCGCTCGTCCACGTAGGATGGCACACCCATTCGTCGTTAAGCACGGAACGACACATTTCGTCACGCCCTGAGCAAGGAATGTTGGCTTCCTATTGAGAGTGACAGTCTTCTGTTAGCGAAAACATGAACACAAAAAGGGAGTGTGGCGACTTACTGCTGCGGGGACCTTGCGATAGCTGCCATACTTCTCAAAGTAGTCAATGCGACCAGGCCGTGGCCTCTCCTGCATCGAAACGACCCCAGGCTTTTGAAGTTCTGCCGACGAGTGCTGGTCCGCCCAAAAGCGAGTCTTCTCCTTCCTTTCATCCCACCCCAAGATATCCCTCAGCTGCTTGTGCAACTCGGTATCGCCGAGGAAATTCCTGCTTTCTTTGACCAATGTCGCCGTATCGACGTACTCTTGCGTGAACAAATTGACGAGCTTGAGGAATTCGTGGTAGTGTTCTCGGTTGTCCAGTACCCTTTTGACGTGGTCAAAGAAGTTGCTATCGTCGGAAGTCATCGCTACATGGGAAGGTTGCGCCTGGGGTGGGAGGCCTTGCATGCTGGAGGAAGGGCCAGCGACAATGTGCCTTGGGTTGTAAGAAACGGGCGTGGTATCTTGGTTGGCATGCTTCGATTTCTACACCAGGGGGTAAGCTTAAAGAGCCAATGGCGTATACGTTACGGCATAGGGAGTAACTCACTTTCGAGGGTGGTACGGACCCAGCGTTGCTCCGCAGAGCCAGAGCCTCCTTCTCACGCTCTCGGTCTTTGTCGATGTTCTTCCGTTTCCTTTTTAACGATGCTAGAGGAGATCGTGGAGTTGAATTCATGGCCGTAGGGGAATGGATGCTTGAATGGGTTCGACTGCTTACCGGTACTTTCCAATGTCGGTGTCATTGTTCGAGGTAAAGGTTGATGTGGGAGAGATCCGTCGAGTCCCTGCTGGCTTCGATCAGGCATAAAAACCCTGAAATCGTTCGCCAAATCCGGTGCGTCTTTGAACAGCAATGAAATCTGCCGAGAGACCTCGGCCTACAAGGACAAACGAGATGAACACGAGGCGCCGGGACAGCAAAAATGGCGAAAACGGGTACCCACCTCGTCAATGGCCTCAGTGGCGTGGTGATACTGCGAAAGGATGCCCAGAAACTGGCGATAAGTCTCATGGTCGCAGCTCGCTTTGATTTTTTGCACGTATTGTACCGCAGGTTCGATTGCATGGCCTGCGAGGTATGAACCTGGGTCTGGTGAGACTCATGGGCCTGCTTCGAACGCAGCGCTTAGAATGAAAACATACCGTATTCCACGACGGATTCGGGTCTCGCTACTGCTACGCCGTTCGTGGGATTTGTTCCAGTGGTCCAGAGCATCTGGCCTCGATTTGAACCGTTCTGCGTGGAGTGGATCGTGCCTGACGGTGTGGTGACGGTGATGAGGTTGGAGTCGTGAGCGTCTGTTGAGCATTCAATGCGATAGCCCGATGGGAGGAAGGTGTTGAATCCCTGGATGAGCGCGGGGTGGCCGTGGAATAGCTGTGATACACGTTCGATGACGCCAGGGGTATCGATTCTGGTAACGAGCGCCATTCGTCCATTTCAGCCTCCTGATAAGCTGGGAAAAGAAGAGTAAAAACATACTGCTCATTCTTGAACTCCTTCATGATATCCAAAAACTGGTTATAGACGTCTGGTTGATCCGCGAACTGTATCTTGACCTCGTCGAGGTAAGTTAGAGCATCTGTGACATTCAACGGCCGATCATGGGGCTGAGAAGGGTTTTGCTCTTCCACAGGAGAGGCTCTCCGTGATTTTGACAAGCTAGACTTGGGTAGGGCTCGAGGAGGTTCGTCGACAATCATCGGTGTTGCGCGGCGGGATGAAGGGGTCCTACGAGCAGGTTCTGGAGTTGCAACTGGACCAGCAGCAGGCGGTCTGGGCGAAGAAACCCTTGTAGGAACATCTTCTGCCTTGAGAACCTTTTCGAGGTCTGCAGGCGGGGATTTACCCCGCTCATGCGAGATTTTCGGTGGGTCGTCTGGTGAGGGCTGTTGAGCAGGATCCTCAACCTCGCTGCTCCGTGGCACTGCGGGAGGCTCTTCGGGAGCGGTTGGCACTGTTGGAGACGGCGGCCGCTCTGACTTCAGCGACGAGGAAGCGGGCTGGTCGATGTCCATGGTGGTGGAGGATGGAGAGCTCGAGGACAAGGCCAGCGGCAAGGAGTGACGAGCGGGTTCAAGGTCTGTGCGCCGATCAATCTTTCGGCATGAATAGACGCCATTTGCACGTGGTCAACAAACTCCTGTGATTGGCATTGTGGGTCCCGCTTTGTATATGGTGATTGATTCCAACTCATTCGACAGGCAAGGGCAGGGCGCAAGGCATCGGTTGGCTCGATACAGCTGCGATAGCATTTTCTCTGCTAAATGAGTCACTTCTACTCTCGTCTCGTTCGTTGCCCTCCCAACGTGAGCAAGGATCCCACATCTGTCTCCCCGGTCAGAATCCTAGATTGCACAGCACTGACCTTGGTTTACGGACCAGCGGATGGTCGATCCGAGTCAACGAGCATCCCTCGGCTGGCGTTGACCGCAGGAATGTAGGCTCGTCAATGATGTGATATGTAGACGGACCCTCAGGTGCCAAAACGAATCCCACGTCGCTACGGTATGCAACCCTACTCGCCTGACAGATTTAAGACCTAACCGTTCAGCCTGAGCTTTGTTTCTCGCATCGTGCTCGGCTGTGGGCTTGCTCGATTGAGGGTTGAATACGTAGAGGCAGTCGGCAGTACATCCGAAAGGTACGAGCCGTGCCAAGGTAGCTCTGTCACTCGACCGAAACCGACAAACCCAACTGCGTTTGGCCGAAGGATTCGACGCACTGAGCTGGGTTCCACAAAAGAGGAAGGGAGTCCAGCTGCAGTTTGGTCACTAGTCTGAGCGTTCAGTCGGTCATAATAACAGAAAACTATTTTCTTTGATGAGATACAGCAAGAGTGGCCCAAGGTACTGTGGGTGCATTCTTACCAGCTTCGATGAGAACGTCAGGAGTATATCCAAGAGGGATAGACCGCCTCGCAGGTTCCTTCACATCGACATTGCTCTAAAGCAGGAATCGAACGTTTCAGAATGTCGACCGTAATGATTGTTCTGCGCCTACTATATCCAAATCGAAATCGTAGAGATGGCACACAATGAGGGTCCAGCTACGTGATCGGCAAGTCGGAGCGGAAGTACTAGTGGAAAGCAGAAGAGAGATCCGGGCGCATTCGGGAGACTCGCCAATCAGATCGCTCACATCTAGATAGATCTCCCTCCAGGAGCCACCCACAAACTTGGAAACTGGGTTTTAATATTGCGTTATAAGTATTGCACAGGGATTTACATTTCTCACTAGATCTCCCGCCAGGAGCCACCCACAAACTTGGAAACTAGGGATTAATATTGCGTTTTAAGTATTGCACAGGGATTTACTTTTCTCACTCGGGCGCTTCATTCTTATTCAAACTGTTGTATTTGCTTGAAGAGCGCCCTGTTAGCGAGCGCGATTGGAATCCCACAATCCCGCTGGGTTAATTCCAGCGAGATGAGAACCCAGAAGTACAAGCGCTGCATGAGCCCCTTCCAGAAAATTCAGAGAGCGAGGTACAGGCACGCTGGGAGAGTGAGAGCGGGGAGACCGATCAAGCAGATAACTCGCCGCCCAGGTGTTGGGGGGGGAGGCAATTAAGAACAGGGAAGGGGGGGTCATCAAAAAACTCCGAATGAGCCGAGTTTCCAGCAAACTCAGGTGATCGATGTGCATAATGAAACCCGCAAACCAACAGGAGAGATGAGCAAGTAGGAGCAAGACATACGACAGGGAACACAACCTGAGGACTTGTATGCAACGAAGGGAGGAGAGAAGCCGGATATATTATATCAGACGCGCGGGCGCTTGTCCAGCATGAGTCCTAAATTCGGACAGATGATGGGTTCACGCGTGGCCATGACATCACTAGTCTAACTTGCCTATCGACTAAATTTCCTGCAAGTTATAGCTCACTTTGTAGGCTGGTACGGACCCAGCACTGCTCTGCAGAGCCAGAGCCTCCCACTCAGGTTCTCGGTCTTTGTCGATGTTCTTGCGTTTCCTTTTCAACGATGCTAGAAGATACCAGGAAGATCGTGGAGTTCACGACTCTGGTGGAATAGATACTTGAATGGCTTCGACTGCTTAACGGTACCTTCCGACGTTGGTGTCATTGTTCGGGGTAAAAGTTAGTGTGGCAGAGATCCGTCGAGTCCCTGCTGACCTCGGTCGGGCATAAAGACCCTGAATCCATTCGCCAAATCCGGTGCGTCTTTGAACAGCAATGAAATCTGCCGAGAGGCCTCGGCCTACAAGGAAAACGAGATGAACACGAAGCGCAGGGACAGCAAAAATGGCGAAAACAGGGTACCCACCTCGTCAATGGCCTCAGTGGCGTGACGATACTGCAAAAGGATTGCTAGAAACTGGCGATAAGTCTCATGGTCGCAGCTCGCTTTGACTTTTTGTACGTATTGTACCGCAGGTTCGATTGCATGGCCTGCAAAGTATGAGCCTGAGTCTGCTGAGACTCGTGCTTCAAACGCAGCGCTCGAAATGAAAACATACCGTATTCCACGACGGGTTCGGGTCTTGCTGCTGCTACGCCGTTCGTGGGATTTGCTCCAGTGGTCCAGAGCATCTGGCCTCGATTTGACCCGTTCTGCGTGGAGTGGATCGTGCCTAACGGTGTGGTGACGGTGATGAGGTTGGAGTCGTGAGCGTCTGTCGAGCATTCAATGCGATAGCCCGATGGGAGGAAGGTGTTGAATCCTTGGATGAGCGCTGGGTGGCCATGGAATAGCTGTACTAAGCGGTCGATGACATCAGGGGTATCGATCCTGGTAACGAGCGTCATTCGTCCATTTCAGCCTCCTGATAAGCCGAGAAAAGGAGAGAAAAAACGTACTGCTCGTACTTGAACTCCTTCATGATATCCAAAAACTGGTTATAGATGTCTGGTCGATCCGCGAACTGTATCTTGACCTCGTCGAGGTAAGCTAGAGCGTCTGTGATAGTCAACGGCCGATCATGACGCTGAGAAGGGTTCTGCTCTTCGACAGGAGAGGCGCTCCGTGATTTTGAAAAAATAGACTTGGCCGGGGCTTGAGGAGGTTCGTCGACACTCATTGTCACAATGTTGCACGACGGGATGAAAGGGTCCTAAGAGTGGGAGTGGCTAAGTGCCACTGCCTGTTAAAGTGCGGCGGGTATTTGCACATATTTGCTCTCACCTACCATTTATGAGCTGCTTGACACACTTACGCCAAAATATTTATCTCAGCATCCAGGAAAAAAACTAGCAGATTTGCCTGCACCTATTACTAGCGCGTCTGAGGGCAAAGACGCGTTTTCGGTCCTAGAAGTGTACTTTTTGAGACATGAAATTAGCGCGCGAAACGCGTGTTTCGGCCACCGTCTCCTCTTAAAATCGCCGTATATACTCAGGCTGCCTACGAACGTCTCAGAAATGCATTGTTAGTGTTTTCCTTAAAAATTAACCATGTTTTTCTGGGATTAGAAAGGAAGATACATATACCTCGTCAAGAACTTGTCCTGCAAGGTCGGCGGAATAGACGAGTCTGCTCGACACGCAAGGCAGGATCTGTATGATTGATTCCAAAGTAATTCTAACCGTTTTACAGAGCAAGGGCGCAAGGCATCGGTTGGTTCAGTACAGCTGCGATAGCATTGTTCGCTGTTAAAGTAGCCATGTCTACTCTCGTCTCGTTCGTCGCGCTTCCAATGTGAGGGAGGATCATACATCTATCTCGTCGGTCAGAATTGTAGATTGTAAAAGTCAATGTGGACACGACTGACCTTGGTTCACGCACCAACGGATGGTCGATGGGAATCTTTGGCTCGCCTTCAACTACATCGAGACCCGCGGCCCAGATTCCACCTTCTTTCAATACTTTAGCGAGTGCGTCCGAGTCAACGAGCGTCCCTCGGCTGGCGTTGACCAGGATACCCGTCTTCTTCATCTTCCGCAGGAACGTCTCGTCAACGATATGGTATGTAGACGGTCCTCCAGGTGCGAGGACGAATACCACGTCGCTCTGAGCTGCGACGGTATGCAAATCGACTCGGCTAACAGACTTTAGACCTAACCGCTCGGCCAGAGCTTTGTCGCTCGCATCGTGCTCGGCTGAGGGCTTGCTCGATTGAGGATTGAATGCATAGAGGCAATCAGTATACCCGAAAGGTACGAGCCGTGCCAAGGTGGCTTTGGCGATTCGACCGAAGCCGACGAAACCGGCTGTGCGTTTGACGGAGGGATTTGGCGCGCTGAGCTGGGGCCCGCAGAAGAGGAAGGGGGCCCAGCTGTAGTTTGGCCACTGATTGAAATATAATCAGTTGACTCAATCGATGGCATGATAGAAGGACTATTTACCCTGCCCTCGTTGACCAGACCAGATGTTTCCTTGGCGTTGCGGCCGGCCATGAGCGCGAGCATGATGCATACATCTGCGACTGTTCGTTCGTGAGTGACTATGAGGGAAGTAGGTTCTCGGGGTGTAATCTTACCAGCTTCGGTGAGTACGTCGGGAGTATATCCAAGAGCGATAGACCGCTTTGCTAGTTCCTTCACGTCGACATGCTCTACAGCCAGATAAACGAACTTCCCAGAGTGTCCATTGTAGTGGTTGTTCTGCACCTACCATATCCAACCGACATCGTGGACACAGCACGCAGAGAGGGTCCAGCTATGCGATCGAGGTTTTAGCCTTTGCCGCTTCGGTGATCACTTTGGTCAATGGGTACCTGCATCGAGAACTTCGGAGTCAATCTGATTTGATATAAATATCGGTGAACTTTGCCCATGCAAATCAGCGGAAAAGGAACACAACCTACCTTATCCGAAACCATTACAACTAATGCGGAAGCGCCAGATGCATGTTGCAGGAGCCATTGTCGGTCGCAGGCGCGATCTTCTGGCCAGACCACAAGCTGTGACAGAGGCAAGATGATATCGTGGTCAGATCATCCGAAATACAAGGAGATGTTGTGGTAGGCGTATGCACGGACATCGATATCTTGCCTCGTTTCGAGAATAGGCATCACATCGGGGCCAAGGCCTCGAGTGACGACAATCTTGGGTTTGGATCTGTGTCATGTCGACCACAATCGGTCTTGCGGTCAATTGTCTGCCCGGGGAGAGGAGGATAGTACACACTCTGATTGCGATGACATGACTTGCTACTGGTTGTAGCGCTTGTAACTGCGGTAACTGCAGAAACTAGGGCGAGAACCGCGATAAGATGGAAGTGAACGGCAGGGAACGGGCCGCTCGGCACCGCTGGTCCCTGGCACATTCCTGATGTCCACCTCCAAGGACCCTGCTCTCCACGTATTCCTGCATTATCCTCAGCAATACAGCAAATAAGACTTCTTCATGCGCATGGGTGGGCCTCATCGACTTGGAGGACCGCGAACCACTAAGCAAGACGGCCCGATCAGTGTTCCGGTCGGAACGCCCCCACGTGATGATGGCGACGCGTTTGTGTGGGTTTGCTTGTCATTCACGTGTCTCGTTCGGTATAGCCTTCAAGTGGCCACCGTCGCTGTTGTTCTCTTACCCCACCCACCGCCATCCCTCATATACCTGCCACGACAGCACACACACACCGCTGCATGGCCTCAAATATACCCGTATGTTTATTTCCTTTTATTTCGCACATTTTGGGGGTGGTTTCGTGGGCGGATGGGGCGTCGAGAGCTCAGAGGTGGAGAAAAGAACATTCATAATCTGACGCACGAATTGAACAGGTACAGACCCGCCGTGTGTTCAAAACCTCACGGACGACGGTCTCAGTGAAGGAGAACGAAAACGCCAACGCAGGACGGTCCAGCAGACTCGCAGCAACAACACGAGGCGGAGTTGCAGCCGTCAAGGCAGCTGCCGCCGCATCCACCACCGCCGCCGCTGGCAGTGGCACCACCTCCAACGGCGCTGTTGCAGCTGGCCACGGCATGCGTCGCACCACATTCGCATCGAGAGCCAAGGCACTTGCCGCTGAAAACGCTGGTACAGCGACGAAGGGCGATGGTGCGGTGAAGCGCAAGAGAGAGGCGTTTGGCGAAGTCGCTGGCCCCGGCGCGAATAACAAGGGCACGAAGGCGCTTGGAGCAGGCGTGAAGGGCAAGGAGAAGGAGAATACGAAGGTGTTCGATGGAGTGGTGTTGAAGGCGAAACCTACCGTGCGGCGGCCCCTGAGCACCGTCGGCACGAAGCAGACCGGCAAGGAGGCTGCTGCTGCCTCGTCGAAAGTGAAGGTTGAGAAGAAGGAAGCCGTCGTCCCTGCCGCCACCAAGCCTGCTAGAACCAAGGCTGAAGACGAGAATGCTATGGTCGTTGATCACCATCCCCAACCACCTGCTGCTGGAGAACGCATTCAAAGCCTCACTGTGCGCCGGTCCCTCCTCACCTCGCAGGATACCAAAAACGTCATCCCGCCCAAACGTTCTGATGGTACCCGGGGCCACCGTGTGCAGCGTCCAAAGGCCGAGCAGGAGGAGGATGAAGAGGAGGAACAGCGTGTGTTCAAGAAACGGCGCACGTCGTCAGACGCCCCAGAGCCAGAGTCGAAGGCCCCCGAAGAAGAGGAGGAAGAGGATATCGAAGCCGTTTTGGAGGCGCGTATGGGGGCTGAGATGCGAGCATTCGCCAAAGAGGCAGAGGCCGATCCTGAGGAAGGTTGGGATGACTTGGACGCGGAGGATGGTGACGATCCTCTGATGGTGAGCGAGTACGTGGTGGAGATTTTCCAGTACATGAGGCAGTTGGAGGTATGTGCTTATTTGCTCGTCTTATCGATCGAGGCGTCGTACTGACTATTCCTTGCTCAGGTCAAGACTATGCCCAACCCCAACTACATGGAGAGCCAGAAAGAGCTGGCCTGGAAGATGCGCGGGATCTTGACCGACTGGTTGGTCCAAGTCCACCTCCGATTCCGTCTCCTGCCCGAGACCCTTTTCCTCTGCATCAACATTATCGACCGCTTCCTCTCTGCGCGCGTAGTCTCCCTCGCGAAACTCCAGCTCGTTGGCATCACTTGCCTCTTCATCGCCGCCAAGACGGAAGAAATTGTCGCACCTGGTGTGGGCCACTTCCTGAGCGTTGCAGACGCCTCGTACACCGAGAATGAGATTCTGCAGGCGGAGCGATATGTGCTCAAGACGTTGGACTGGAATTTGAGCTACCCCAACCCCGTACACTTTTTGAGGCGGGTGAGCAAAGCCGATGACTACAATGTCACTGTGAGGACATTGGGCAAGTACTTGCTGGAGATTGGGTGCTTGGAGTGGAGGTTGATTGCGGCACCTCCTTCGTTGATGGCTGCTGCCTCTATCTGGTTGGCGAGGTTGGCTACTGGATTCGAGGAATGGGTAAGCGCATTTTCGGCATTGCTAGGTGGTGTTTTTCTCGATGCTGATCCTTTTCTTGCAGACACCTAACCTTGCTCACTACGCCGGGTACAAGGAGAGCGCGTTGGTCCCTACGGCTAACTTGATGTTGAACTACATCTTGAAGCCTGTTCGTCATGAGGCATTCAGGAAGAAGTATGCCGGGAAGCGATTCCAAAAGGTGCGTTGTATTTATTCTCTCCCTATTTCACGTTTTGCTGACCGCTTGTTACAGGCGAGCGTGTACATGAGGGAGTGGGCACTTGCACGGTGGCCCGAGGGTCATACCGTCCAGTTGGTGCGGGAGCTGCCCAGGATCAAGGCAATGATCAAGATTCAGAGAGAGTTGACGGAGCAGCAGGGTATGGAGGGTGAGGTGGTTGAGGGTGATGAAGGGGAGACTTTTGCGAGGCAATAGATGGTGCTTTATGCATGACGCGCGACGCCTCTGGTCTTCCTCCTTCTCTCTTCAGGATTCTCATCTACCTTTGATCTTACAACGACAGACAAACATCTACCCTGTCTCCATTGCATTTCACTCACTGTTTTCGATTCCTTGTATTACTAGTCCGCCTTTCTCATGTTTCGTTCTCGAGTCAAGGAACATGCACGCGCAATACATTCATCCATCCTATTGACTGCACTAGATGTTTTGTTTGTTATCCGTCGTCGTCATTGTCATTTCGTTTAATCGCGCTTTCCGTTAACCTCTTTCACCTTTATCCTCCTTTCTCGTCGTTCATCTCTCTCCACACACCGTGTTTTGATAGTTAGGATGTAGCAAGCAGCATACTTAGCATATCGTACCAATAGCAAGCAGCATCTGCAGTAGCACGCAAGCCATGCGCAGACATTCATTTGTGTTTAGCACAAGCAGACTGGACTCATTTGTATAGTAATATACCTTGCATTATATTATTGAAAGGCGAGCTCTGTGCAGTGATGGGATTAGGATAGGTATGTTGGATGTCTAAATGTCTACTAGGGACAAATGTAGTTGGAAGAACGTCGTCGACACGCTGAGAGCTGAGGAAAACCCCTTAAATCCTCTCTAGACGACGAGCTCTCCCTCGACAGCCTCTGGTTCGAGAGCTAGCCGTTCGAGAAGAGTTTCGTAGCGGTCCCGGTTGGTGTTGCGGAGGTATTTGAGGATTTTGGCGCGTTCGTGGACGAGCTTGCGGAGGCCAAGTCGGTTGCCTACGTCCCGCTTGAAGGTGATGAGGTGTTTCCAGAGTTTGCGGATTTGGTAGGTTTTGAGGGCGGCTAAAGAGAGAGGAGAGGGATACGTGTTAGGTCCGAGAACAGCAACTGACAGAGAAAGGGGGGAAGAGAAGACGGAGGGAGGAGGGAAGCGAAGGGAGAAGAGAACGTACCTTGAACTTCAGGCCTTCCAGGATCGAACGGGTTCTCCGGGGTAGAGAACGCGAGGATGATCCTCCTCCTGTTCTCAAACGCAATCCCGGCAGCGTTTGCGTTCCTCAAATCGACGACTCTGGCGAATGCCTCGGCTTTGGAGCGTTCGACCTCGTTGGCGCGTTCGAGTTTGGTCGCGGGGCTTTCAAAGCCGGCTGTAGGGGAGCCGATGGGGCGCGGTTGGGCAGCGGAGACGGATGCTTGGGCTGTTGCACGCGGGAGGTAGTTGAAGAGGAGCTCTTGGTCTGCGGGGGAGACGCCGAATGCTGGTTGGGCGGGGACGTGGACTGTGCCGATGGGTGTTGAGTAGGGTTCGAGTGTTGCTGAGGACGAGGAGGCGGTAGCAGCACCAGCAGCAGAGGAAGAAGCAGCCTCAGCACCACCGGCATTGGCACCGGCAGCAGAAGGGGGGTTGAAGAGAGCCTCTTCGTCTACGAGGACTTTTGCGAGGTCGCATTGGGGCCATTTGAGGAGCTCTTCGCTGGGACGTGTGCCGAGGACGACGCTGGGTCTGTCCCCGAGGGCCTCTTGTGCGCGTTTGGCTTTTTGGAGGATGTTCTTTTTGCGGATGACGCTGGAGGCCTGTTTGCGCGACCCCGCGAGGGCTGGGGAGGACGTCGAGAATGCCCGTGCTGCTACTCTGAACATCGTTGGCGCCAATGTCGAATATTTCCCGGTCGCGTTGGCTGGAAAGGTGCTGGCGGGTCCGATGGCTTCCGTTCCAAGCATGTGCAAATAGTGGCTGTGATGTCAGTCAGTCGCGGTCATCACTGTCGCGTCTCCTGGGTCCTGCACCTCCATCCAGACACGCGCCATGGCTGAGTCTAATGTCGAACCACGTCCTATCAAGCGGCTCAATGAAACCCTCATAAACAGAATTGCTGCTGGAGAGGTGAATGGCCTTTATATGGTACGGTACACCCAGCTTTAAACGCATTGCAGATCATCCATCGACCCGCGTCTGCACTGAAAGAACTCATAGAAAACTGCCTCGATGCTGGCTCTACCAGTATTAAGATTACGGTGAAAGACGGTGGCCTCAAGCTCCTTCAGATCCAGGATAACGGCCATGGGATTCGCGTACGTCCAATTAGGGTGTGCTGGGTATGTATATAAGTGAACGAACGGCTTCGAGTGCAGAAAGCGGACCTCCCTATCCTTGCAGAACGGTTCACGACGTCAAAGCTATCCTCATTCTCTGACCTGTCGAGGATAGCTACTTATGGCTTCAGAGGAGAAGCCTTGGCGTCCATGTCGCACGTCGCAAAGCTGTCTGTTACGACCAAGACCAAGAAGGATGGGCATGCGTGGAAGTAAGCAAGGTTGCCCCGTCTATATGACTTTGGTGGTAATATTTAATCTGCAGAGCTACTTACTCGGATGGAATGCTCGTCCCAGCCAAACCAGGTCAAACGGCGGATCCGAAGCCTAGTGCCGGGAATGACGGGACCATAATCACAGTGAGTAGTTATTATCTGCGTTCAAGACTCTCTTTGACCACTCACTCATCCTAGATCGAAGACCTCTTCTATAACACCCCTACGCGACTTTCTGCTCTCCGTAGTTCCTCAGAAGAGTATGCGAGGATTTTGGATGTGGTGACCAAGTACGCCATACACAACTCGAAAGTATCGTTTCAATGCAAGAAGGTATGGCACTCTTCGGCTTTGCTTGACGCGTATAGTATTGACTTTACCTGTAGGCCGGCTCAGCTTCTCCCGAAGTAACAACACCTCCGAATGCCACCATCCCTCAGGCCATTAAATTGCTCTATGGACATACGATTGCGAATGACCTCTTGCACGTAGCCGTCGGTCCCTCCGCCACTACCAGTGAAGTGGAACCTGATGACTCGATGGATGTGGACGAAGACGAGGATGATGATGGACCTAGTGCAGAAGATAACGTTAAATCTGGTCCTTGGAAAGCAGAAGTTCATTTTACGAATGCAAACTATCAAGCGAAGAAGACGAATTTCCTGTTATTCATAAACCGTATGTTTTCTCTCCCTCTTTGTGTTCTTTGAGACTTGTTTTGTTAACGGGATACTCAGATCGTCTTGTCGAATCTTCTCGTATGAAGAGAGCAGTTGAAGCGGTGTATGTCAGCATCCTACCCAAGGGTGCTTCACCTTTCGTCTACTTGAGGTAAATACCTCTCGATCTGCCGCTGCCTCGTCTTTGATACTCATACCCGGTTGTGAACAGTCTCCATGTCCATCCGAAAAACTTGGATGTGAACGTTCATCCGACTAAACGGGAGGTGCATTTCCTGGATGAGGATACGATAACGGAACGGATATGCAGTGCGATGCAGGCGACTTTGGCGAAACAGGCTACTTCGAGGACGTTCGAAACTCAGGTAAACTTAGATTTATTCACTTTTTCTATTTAATTTGTCAATCGACTCAATGGACTGCTTGACAGACGCTGCTCACTAAACATCTGAACCCTATATCGACCCCTCGTATCCTGACCAGTGCGAAAGGCAAGGAACGAGCTACCGACGCTGATGGAGATGAGGAAATGAACGAGGATGTGCAGGAAACGCAGGTGACTCAAGGTGCCTATCTCGGCCACTTCACGGTGCACGCGACTAACTATAACCTTTATAACAGCCTCGACGTCGAGACAAAAGGTCTACCCTCATTATAAAGTGCGAACGAACCTCACGGACAGGACGCTGGACTCTATGTTCCCCGTTGCCAATCCATCTCAACTAGGAGTCGGCGGTGGTGGGGCTCAGATGCAGAAGACACGGAGCCAACCACAAACCCAGGCGCAGACGCAGTCCCAGTCCTCCTCCGAAGTGACAGGGGGGAGTGAGGGTAAACGGACGAGGGAGATTAAGGAGAGCGAATGCTATTTGACCAGTGTGAAGAGTTTGAGGAAGGAAGTTGGGAAGGCGAAACATCGGCGTAAGTTCCGCTTTTTGTTGGTGCGGAGTGTTTTGCTTATAATCCGCATACGCTATGCAGAGCTCACGGAGATATTCGAGAAACATACGTTCGTCGGCATTGTGGACCTTGAAAAGTGCCTTTCGATCATTCAGCATTCGACGAATTTGTATGTAGTTAACCATGCGTCTGTAGCGTGAGTGCTCTCTTGCTTTTCTCCCTTCTCTCCTTCTAATTCCTTAATCGTTCGAACGTGCCTCATTTATCTTCATCTAGGGAAGAACTCTTCTACCAGCTAGGCCTACGCCAATTTGGTGATATGAGCAGACTGAAGTTGGAACCTCCCCCACAACTTCGTGAACTGCTTGAGATTGCGGTTGATGCGGAGGATACGAGCTCTACGAAGCTGTCGAAGGATCAAATCGTCGAGGTATGCATTCCTTCTCCTTTTTCCCCTTTTCCTGTTCCCTCCCTTCGTTCCAAGTCTTACTCACACGAAACTGTCTCTATCCAGAAAATTCACGATTTGCTCGTAACCCGACGCGAGATGCTGACGGAGTACTTTTCGTTCGACATCAGTGAAGATGGGCGTGTGCTTAGTTTGCCGCTCCTCTTGAGGGATTATATACCCAACCTTGATAACTTGCCTAGCTTTTTGATGAGACTGGGGCCTCAGGTCAGTGCATCATCTCTCATCTTTTCTTCTTCTCGCTACTCTCCACCAATCAATGTTTCCGGGAGATTCAAACTGGTAGCTAACCCGCTATGCTTGATTTGTGGTATTAGGTGAACTGGACGTCAGAAACCGAATGTTTTGGGACGTTCCTCCGCGAACTGGCCTATTTCTACGCTCCTCTTACTTTCCCATCGGACACCTCGGATTCCTCAGTGGGAGATAACGACAAAGACAAGGAGAAAGGTGCAGATGAAGACAAGGCAAACGCAGCAGAGAAGTGGCAGATCCAGCATGTCCTGTTCCCTGCGATGCGGAGGTACCTCGTCCCGCCTAAATCGTTGGTTGATAAAGATGTGGTTCAGGTGGCTAGTTTGCCGGATTTATACAAGGTTTTCGAGAGGTGTTAAACGTTCATCATCATACTATTAGATTGTCAGCATACCATACCGTTTCAATGTGCAAATAAACTAGAGCGGCATTTCATACCCACGATGCGAACGAGAGTTGAAAAAAGAAAATGAAATTATTGCTTCTAGTACAGAAAGAGAGAACACTACTATTACACGCCGCGCCAGACTCAAATATCCATCTTATCCTCCTTTTCCCACCCAGGATTCTTCTGCAGAATGACAAAGCCTTCAAGGACATTCGCAAACGGAATATACTCCTCCGTCGCCAGCTCTGCTCGCTCCGTAATGCCCAACCGTACAGGCGTCTGGTGCGTCTGGAAGCCCGAGATTGTGCGTGGTTTGCCTGCTTGGCCCACGACGTCGATAGCTTGTCCGACGCGCACGGTGACGGGAATGTTGTTGAGCTCTTCATCGAGCGTGATGAGGAAGCGGGGGTACATCGAGGGTGTGAGGAAATAGAGCATCCAGTGGTATTTGTCGAGTACGACTATCGTAAAAAAAAAAGAAAAGAGGCGATTCAGTGATGAGTAAAACTGAGATGAGCAGAAACAAAACAAAAGGGCAACTCACATCCTTTAGCGTCCGTAAACGCAGTAAGCGTAGCCAACAACCCAGCAACCGCCGGCCTACTCATAATACTCCTATCCGAGAAGAACGGATTCAACCCAACCGTCCCTTTACCCATATGCACCAACCCCTGCGCAATCCGGACCATAAACAAGCAATCCGCTTCTTTCTGGTAGTACCCAGCCAACTGCCGAAGCATTTGGGCGAGACGAGCATTGTTGGTCCCGGCACCGACGAGCCCCATGGCGAAGATGGCGTTGAGCGCGACGGAGAGGTCGTTGTCGTGGCTGTACCGCGAGAGGGTGTCGAGGATGGGGAGTTGAGGGTTTGAGGCGCTTACGAGGCCGATGGCTAGAGGTACGGATTTTCGGATAATAGGTTCGCCGTAGTGCATCTATTGACATCAGAGTCAGTACGTTTGTCATCCATAGAGACGAATAGGGCGTGCCAAGTGGTTAAATTGCCGCAAGGCCATCTCCGAGCCGATGTCCTCTCCCATGGCGATGAGAGCGATACCGAGGACAGCGAAAGCCTGGAAGGTATCGTCCTTCTTTTCTGCAGGCTCCTCCTTCTTATCGCCTTCTTTCTTTTCGTCTTTGCTCTCCTCTTTTGGCAGGGAGTTGATATGCTCGTCGCAGTAGTGCAGCATCGTCTGTACTCGCAGGACGTTACCCGTTCCTGCGAATGAACACGCCTCCACGATGACCTGGGCGGTCTTGGATATAGGATGGTCGATGGCTTTGAGAGTTTCGATCGTCGCGTCCGACGCGTCTTGCAGGCCTGTATTTACGATTTAAGAAATGAGTTACTCCGAAAGAAGGAGCGCACACACCAAGGTAAAGCAACCCAAGCCCCAAAACCAAATACCTCGCCCACTTCTCATCCAACGATTTATCCCCCGCATCGGCCTTCTCCATCAACGTCTCCAAAATAGTCCCCGGAATCTCTCTGTGTTCACTGCCAACGAAGATGAAGCCAAGAGCGAGTGCGGCCAAACTTGCTACTTCCATCGTGTTCGAGGATTCTACGAGAGGTAGCAAGTATTGTACGAGGTCTTCACGGTGTGAACCTGCGTATGCGAGTCCGAGTCCGATGATGGCGCTGGTTTTGAGAGGGACGGATTTGTTCTCGAGGTATTCGCCCAGTAGAGCGAGGGCGGCATCGGCTTCGGTGCGTACGCCGCAGTTGAGGATTCCAGTTGCCAGGAGAGCACCAGCCTAGGGAGGTGGATATCAGTCACCCAGAGAGACAGGAAATGAGAATGATGGGATTGACGGACCTTGATGGTCTCTTCAGCAGAATAGGTGTATTTGTCGACGTGACTCAAACCGATATCGGTGTCCCAGAGTAAACTGAGGCCAAGGGAGGCAGCAGCGCTGAGCATACCTGAGTTTGGCTGAGTACTATTTGCAATGTTAGTGGTGGTGAATAGACTCACCATGGTCTTTGTTCTTGTAGATCCAGCTGTTTCCCTCTTCAGCTTCAACCATGAGCTTATCGTTACCGAACCCGGCGTTGACGAAAGCATTGACAAAAGTGCCTGCAAGATTTCCTCGTGCAGAGTCGATGTTTGCAGTGGTTCCCGGTCCTACACGGCAAAAATACGTTCGAAATCATTCTTCTTAACTTTTAAACAGGTATAGCGGCTTACGAGTATTCTCAAGATGCGACTTGTACACATCTTCCAAACTCTTAGGGTCTGCGACGCCGACCTCCTTGCCAAATGCACGGAAGTGAGTGCTGAGGTTGGTATTGCTCAGGCATTCAACGAGGTCTTCCGGGAGTTCCTCTGAGAAGTCGGCGTCCGCTTCTTCACCTTCGTTCTCGGAAGGGGGTTGCAACCACTCAAATGGAACACCAGCTCGTGCAAGCATGAATGCCAATTGTCGTTTCATGAGTCTATGTTGCCAGTGTCAGTTGCTGTAAGGAAGAATGGTTGAAGACGACATACGGGTTTCCAGGAGCGCTGAACCCTTCCCGGACGAGATCTGGGTCGTTCAACCGGATGGCCACAGAGAGAGCTTCTGGGAATTTGTCATGCTTGACGTAGATCTTGTGTACGGTTTTGAGGAAAGAGATGTCATCGGGAGGCGGTAATAGGTTGACACATCTGTTCAAAGCCGTTGAACTCGTGTGCTTGCATATCTGACGAACGCAAAAACTCACCTGAGCATGTACTGGCAAACACGACTGAAAGTATTCTCGTCCACAAGCTCTGTGAGCTCATTCACGATTTCCAGCTCCTCCAAGAGATCAACAGCGTCCGGTTCAGCATTGTGTCCAAGAAGGAACGTAGCGCACTTCTTGCCCAGGTTCCGGAGATCGTCAGTGGTTCCGGGGAGTTCTGGGACACCGGATTGCTTATTAGCGGCATCGGTAGTATCTTCTGCAACATCAGTTTCTTCACGCGCAATATACTCTTCACCGAGCTCTGCAGCGAGATGTCGGACGTATTCGTGTCCCCATGAGCCTGGATCTGTGAGGGTTGCGTCGGTGGGCTTGAGGGCGTCTGAGAGGAGGCGATATCGCAGGGTTCCGCGGGGTTGGGTGTCGGAGTAGGTCATTGCGAGGACTGAGAGGATGTCGGCGAATAAACTCTATCATTCGAACAAGATGGATTGAGATTGGGCGCAATGAGGAGACAGGCAAACGAGCGTACCTTGTTGTCCGATGGCGACCAAGTCTCGTAGAGAGCTTGGAGATCGGGGTAATGTGGTCTGAGGAATTTAAGAGGTTTGGGCACGGAGGTCATTGAGGATGTCGATGTTCTAATGAGTGTCCGAAGACTCTCCAGAGCCGGTCGATACAACTCCGTGTTCTTCTCCTGCAAATGAATGATTTTGAGCGAAACGAAAGCGACTGGTAATTAAATGGATCTACTTTCAGTCGCTCAACCAGCATTTCTAGCTGGTCTTTCAGCTGCTGGTCCTCTTCAGACTGTGTATGAGATGCTGAGTATATTGCATCCTCGAGAACACTAATTACTGACCAATTCCTCTCCTTCGCCCTCCTTGGCGTCCTTGAGGAGTTTTGAAGAGCCCTCGAGATTTGGCTTGTCATCTGGCTTCTCCTTCTTTTCAGGGTCTTCAGAATGGACCTTGATTTCGAATTCCTGGGGTTTGGACATGGTAGAACGGGCGGTGAAGGGTGCTCAGTCGAGAGCAAACACGAATACTGAGCGCGACGCGCGTCCCATCATTTCCCACGACCCGGTAACTATCATAATTACCTGAGCGTTAAAGGGCGTCCCTCTTACCCCATTTCAGGGCTTGCAGGTCGTTCAGAGGGTTTTCTGCTTCTAAAAAGGCTACATTATAGGATAAATATACAGTAAAACACTATATAATACAACCAATCCTGATTCCAAGCAACAACAGGATCGATTATGGAAAACAAGACTATACATAGGCAACTCATGAATGCATGACAGTGCACCCCCCTCTAACCAACCCATGTTGGTCCATTTACATGGCAGTGGAGACACTAGGGTGGTCAAGTCAGGTATCGTCGTGTTGGTCGTGTCGTTCTAATCGACGCTTGACAGTACATTATGTAATAAACCTAATCTAATCGCTGCCTTAGCTGACTACCTCGATCTCAATGGAGTAGCGCCAAAAGGCACTACTCCAGCAGGCTCTGCAGATGAGGCTGACAATTGAGTTGCCTCCTCTTCCAATGCCGTGACTTTGGCTAGATCTTCTTTTTTTCCCGTAGCATTGAAGCGCATCTGGAGGAGAGAAGCCATTTTGCGGAGCCATCCAGCTCGATCCCGATGCCCAACAAATTGAGACGTAAGAAGTTCATCGCAGTGAGATATTGCCTCTTGGAGGTGGCAAAGCGTGTGGGTCTTGTTGTATGTAGATTGGAGGGATACGATAATGTTGCGGAGTGTGAGTGACCGGTACGGGTCAGGAAGCCCGAGTGCTTCCCGAAGCAAGGAATTGGCCTCCTCAAGGTCAGGAATGGCTCCTGTGCGCTCAAACCGATCCAATAATGCATTTCCGAGGAGGCTGAGCGACTCTGAGCGAGTTGGATGAGGTGGTGGTCGAAGTTCAAGGGCTTCACGAAGCAAGGTGATTGCCTCCTGAAGGTCTGCTATGGTTCTTGTGTGCCGATAACGGTACACTAGTGCAGAACTGAGCCTGCCGAGCGAGCCTGAACGGTCTGAATGAGGTAATGGTGGAAGTTCGAGCGCTTTGCGAAACAGAGAAACAACTTCGTCAAAGTCCATCAGAGACCTAGTCTGATTGGCACGGTAATTGACCGCATTACCCAGTGCTACAATCAGGGAAGGGTTGCCAGGTTGGATTCCAAGTGCCTCACGACACAAGTGGATGGCAGAATTGTACTCCGATAGCTTGAAGCAGCCCCGCCCGTGATTCAGATGAAAGGCTGAATATTTAGAGGCATAATACGCGTCAACGAGCATCCGTTCACTGGAGCCAATGAACAAGCCCGGATTTTTTCGCAGATGTCTGAGTTGATACTCAAGGCAACGAAGGACGATGCGGACATGATGGGACGGATGTGCAAAGAAACCGCCCGATCGACTTACGGTCGTCAGGAAGTCACGAAGGGAGGTGTGGCAAAGGGTGACCGGTATGTCGTCTATCCCTGGAACCTGGATAATTGCTTGCAAGTTCACGAGGACGTTGACAACCTCGTACGTCTGGATTCCGAGGAGCTCTGCAATTCCTGATGTAGGGAGGGGTGCTTGTAGGAGGGCAATGGTTGATATAATCTCAGAGAAGTGGGGGAGGTCCTTGGATCGAGACAAAGTTTCGGCGTACAGCCCATCAAGCCCCGGATTCATCTTAAGGGCCAAGGGAAGGCGATCCATCGGTGTCGTTGCGTGGCTACCTTCGGCGTTCACTCCCATGATAAATTTGAAAACTGCTGATGCGAAGATGAACGATCCTCCGATATGCCCCACCAGCTTTCGCCTGTCCTTTGGGGTAGGCCATTCTCCGTGCTGCTGAACATATGCTCGGACGACCGAGTTCCGCCGACATCCATCTTCGAAAAGGATGTACAGGAAGGTGGCAATATCCTCGTCGGAACAATGATCCACAAGGTTGTCCAACCTGACCGCTGGAACGTTCAGACGTGAGTGGATGTGCTCTTCCACACGGCTCGTGATAAAACCACGCAGGGGGATGAGGGGGTTTTCATTAAAGAACGCCAGCATTCCGTCGATGAGCTCCTGGACTTCATCTTTGTTATCGCACTCGTCCAACCCATCCAGCACCATGAGAAATGGGCCTCCTGCCAATGCCCTGACCCTTTTCTTCCTCTGAACAACAGCCTTGAACGGTGCATAGACTAAACACTGCATCCGGGCTCGAAGAGAGATGCCTCCTTCGTCTGGTGAGAGCAGGGCCGGGTTGGCTTGTACAGCTTCACGTATGAAGGGTTCTGTCTGGGGAATAACCGACGCCATTTGATTTGCCAGAGTCGTGGCAAGCCTCCAAATCTTGCTCCTATCGCCTGCATTTCGGAAGAAAAAGAAGCTTATGACCGGTCTATGCTCCCGCTCGGACGTGTCGCAGACCTCCTGAGATATCGAGGATTTGCCACTCCCGACATATCCATGCATCCAGCGCACATGGGGCTCCGAATCGGTCGTAATATTGCTCTTTGCCCAGGTGTTGACATTCTTGACTACCTGTAACCTTGTGCCAGGAAAGCAAGCGGAATCGGGAGGTGACCGTTTTCGATCGCGGGTATGGGATGCATCGACGATGGGCTGAAGAATGTCGAATAAAGCTGCTAGTGGAGAGAAAGAAGTTAACGTTTGCGGGGGATCCAATTGATGAAACATCTATTTACTCCGCTGCTTATGCTGGTGGAGGCCGCCTTCGACTTGGTAGGCGACTAGATTTTGTATTTGGGTATTCTGGGATCCCTGGAATAGGTTCATGGGAGCCTAATTGAAGTAGAATGAGATTCCTCGAACAGCCTGGGCTACATTGATATCGGCACTTACTTATAATCTTCTCAGTGTCGATGACGATATCAACCTAATAGGTATACATAAATTCAAACGGTTTTCGTCCTCTGAGTGTGGACTCTCGGAAGAGAATGTGCACAGAGGGATGGTGGGCCTCAGAAGAGCTGTGCGCCTCAAAGAATTGACTGCTGTGAACCTCCTGGGAACTCCTTCCCCGATTAGCTTGCGCTGGCTAGGGGTCGAGCATTGGGCGTCTAGTAGGAACTCCGAACTGAGTGTCAACGACAGTGACCGTTCGACAAGCGCGTCCAGCATCCTTAGCTAGTAGATAATCAAACCGTAACACCCAAAAAATCTGATGAGAGTGGGATTGGAACCCACGCCCTGGACAGACCAGATAACTACGTTTTCTCAAAGTCGAAGAGAAAGTGTAGAAAGGGGGGATTGGACATTTAATATCCTGGTCCCTAGTCTGGCGCCTTAGACCGCTCGGCCATGTCACCACGACGTTTGGGCGCCAGGTGGTCTTCCAGCTCAGCCCTGGCGAGTTGTTTAGGGATGGACCGCCCCTGTCCGACAATTCGAAAGAGAAGTCTCTTCAAAAAGATTTATATGTTTTCTGGTTGAAGCATGGGTCATTCAACGCTGCTATCGGAAAAAAGGCTGTTCATTAGGAACTGGGGTCGGTGTAATCGATAACTGCTGGTGATACTAGTACAATCTGACTGATCAGAAAACACAAAGCGCATCACAGAGAAAGCTACCAAATTCCATCTTCATTCAAGTTCTTTTTTTCTTCTTCTTCTCATTATTCTCTCCTTCGCAACACAACGGAGACTTACGCCTCCTTGGTGGCGAATAACCAATTAAGCACACCAGCCAACCTCAAACCACCTTGCGCAACGAGCTTTTCAAGGACGAGGTTATCGTCCAAAGCAGCCATATAAGCCGGGGTGTCCAAAATGGGGGGCCTCGCTGCCCTAGCATGGCTGAATTCCTCAACCTTGGGCTTCGTCGCATTAGCTATCAACGCCGGAGGCCAAACGTACTTGCAGTTGAGTGCGTGAACGGGTGTAGACCAAGCGTAGGGGCAAACTCGGGGACCGTCGGGTAGGATATCGACGCGTTCACGAGAAGCTGAACTAACAATTTTGACGAGGGCTCTTGGAAGTGTCCAAGGGTTGCTGAGTACCCCCGAGACTATGGAGAGGATGGACGTGGATTGACTCTCGGGAGCGGGAGCGGTGGGGACAGCGGGACACGAAATCCAGTCATCGATATCGTTGATCCATTTACTCTCAACGCCTTCCCACATGACTCTTCGAACTAGAGGGTCATATATAGCGTGACGGAGAGCCAGTTCAATTTGTTGCGAAGGGATGGGGAGATCGCTGCGGTCAGGCAATGGACTAGAGTACTGGGGAGGAACGATCCGGATGAGCCGGGCGAGGAGACCAGTACCCCAGACGCGGTGCAAGTTGCTGAGTCGGCCTTCGAAGTAGACTAGGGCACCATGTCCACCGCGTTGGCGTCTAGTGAGGTGAAGGGGTTGGTGGAACTCTCCGATAAAGTGAACTAGGAACTTGAACGCTTCTTTCTCTCGTGGACCGGCAGGGCGAGGGGAAAGGGACCTCCCACCAACACGCAAGAAGGTTGCTCGGCGGGGTGCGGTGGGCACCAGCAAAGTCCTTCCGCTATTGTCGTGCTCGTCAACCCCACTCCAATCCGCCAGAATCCCGGTCACATTTTTGATGGCGTCCAACAGGTTGATTCTCTTCGTTCCAGCCCAACCGCCAGCACCTGGGTATTGGCAGTCGTCTCCCGGATTGTCGTCTACCGCTTCGATGTGATGCATGGCTGAGGACCAACGCATTCTCATCCTTTCGCGGTCCGCCCAGGTGGCAATGGGGGCGAGGTGACATTGGCGTCGGAGAGATGCTTCTGAGTGGTCCGAGGGCTCAATATCCATCAGATCGCATATAACCGGGAGGACGGAAGGATGGAGATGGATCTGAGCAATGGTGGCAACAATCTCGTGTCCTGAGGACGCGTTAGGTCTCCTGGCCGAGGCTGAGGGATAGAATATAACTGTACCTGCTGCACCCCACGCATATACAGAGGGTAAAGCGGAGGAAGCTGCAACGATTAAGAGAGCAAGACGTAGTCTCATCCTGCCCGGCGGGTGATGGAGGAAAGGTGTAGAATTGGGGGATTAAATCCGTCACGACTGATAGGTGTCTTTTATAGTCGGCCTTTGACAGGTTGCTTTGATCCACTCCCGGCGCTGTTCGCCACCGGGTTCTACTTTCGTCCCGCTCAAGTCCCAATTTATACGTGACAGGAGACTTGAGGAAGCGATTAGCTATGCCTGGTCGAAAAGCTCCGCAATGTGAATGATTCATATATTAGCCCAGAATTATAGGCAGTCAAAAATACAGTGAGAATGTCCTACAGGTAGCCCGAAGCCACAGCGGGGTCGATTTCAAGAACATACCGCTCCATCTCGACTTCACCGCCTCACCAAGGTCCTTCCTTATCTTCCTTCACCATCAGATTAAGCTCCTTTCCCTTGTTGCTCTGAGGGACAGCGAAAACAAGCTTCCACTTGATCTCTTTCGCCCCGAGTCGACTCTTCCAATCCAACTTTTCAAGATGTCGCTGCAGCTGTTGAATGATTTCCCTCGTCCGGGTTCGGATTCGGATAGTAGCTGCGCGTTCGTCGCTGCTAGGAAGAGCGAACTGGAAGATCGCAACGGTCTTGATACGACGAGAAGCATCCACCTCGAGAGCAAACAAGTCGATTCTACCGCTGCCGAGAGGATCAAGAACACCGCCAGTAGGGAGTTTGTAATAGCGATCCGCCGAGAGGTCGATAGGTTCTCCACAATCCGGAACGTACTCTACTACTTTCAGCTGCCGATGTCCCTCGAGTCCAAGCTTCATGTAATAATTGTTACCAGCGCCTTCGAAAGGTCGGAGAACGAGCAATTTCGGAGTGCAATATTGGCACAAGTACTTGTGAATCATATCTTGAAAAGCAAATTCAACGATAGGCCGTGCCCATCGAAGGAAAGAGACTTCGAGTGCGTAGCGCATAGTCTCGGCGAGCTCGGACCTCTTGCGTTCCAATATTTTTTCGTACACGTAGGTCGAGAGGAAGTTGATTGTATAGTCGCCCCGAGGCTCAAGTCCTTCAATGGGATGCATATTATCGCTATCGATGTCGACCAGAGGACGCATTTCGATGATGTGGTGAGTGTGAGTCAAGTCCCAGTTGCCCTCCGGGTTGCAAAAGATGTTCTTGAGGGTCGTGTCATCGATAGCTTCGGCTATTTCAGAATCGAGTTGCTCGGGAGTAGTGTAGGCCAGTTCCATCGATGGCCCGCCGTGCATCTGGAACGCTTGGAAGTCGCAAACAGCGGATGAACCACTGGAGCTGAGGAAGGAAAAGTTTAGAAAATATTGACCGCCGAAAAGGCGTAAATGCTGAAGGAGTCAAGATAGAGGCATATGATAGTCGACATACCGGGCCCATGAATACACCTCCAGCCAATTCGAAGGTTTCATTATAAAGCGCTTCACAAAGCAGCTTCCTTCCCTCTCGAAACGCTTGTAACGCTTCCCCTGAGGCGACGAAGACACCGAGGTTGGCGTAATAGAAGTAATTTGGAGATCATGTATGGATTGGTGGCAGTTGAGGTCTCCAAGCACACGGTAGTTGGGATGAGAACAATACGGAATGCGACTCGGTCCCGATTTCCAGCAGGTGACGCCAGAGTCCTCGGATAGGTAACGCGCTGTACGAGTGGCAGCGAAAGCAGTGGGAAGTCCCTGAACAAGCCTCATTACAAGGAAGTAAGTCAAGGAGATGGTTTTCCCTGATTTATGCGTAAACAAAAATCTGGAGAGACGGGATTCTAACCACGTACCAATATCAGATTGGCCCAGAAGGAGTATGTGCTTGTCCGGCCGCTCTTCCATGTATTCCAAAGCCTCGTCGAATTCCTGCCGGATGAGGAAACGCACAGCAAAGGGAGTCCTGCCAAAGGGCGGCTTGAAATGCTCCGGGAAGCCTGGAATCGTGGATAGGTCCATGAAACGCGCACGGTACTGAAAACCTGGGGCGTGGCCCGGAATATTTCCTAATGTCTCGGTCCTAATCAAGGATTCGAGCTTTTCTGGCTGCTTCCAAAGAGTCCTGTAGAGCTCGAGCGCCATCACATCATAGTAATATTCTATGGCAGATGTCAGATAGAAACAAAGCGGTGAAGTCTATGATGCGCACCGTCATCGGGCGCAGGTTCGAGGCGAAAGCGCTTTGCTGGAGGAGCTCCTGGATATTCTTCTGCAAAGCAGGGTTGAGCACGACCATCTTTCTAGGGGATTGAAATTGAAGGGGGACATACCGGGCCTCTCGACTAGCAGTGTCTCACCGTCCGAGAGACCTAGACTCGCCATATCCTGACAGTTGCGCAGAAATCGAATCTTTGCTGGGTTAGAAAAGTCGATACTGCTGATACAATTGGCAGCCTTATCGATGTCGGGTTCGTCTACGTCTACTTCGTCCACCATCAACCGTTCCGTGCTTCATGGCAGAGTCTGTGAAGTAATGACGAGATGTGGCGGCTATTCGGCTGTTGAATATAGGGATTCCCACGGGAACTTGTGTCCTCAGTGCCAGTCCGAGTTGCTTCACCGTGCAGGTCTTCCCGCAAAATCCGTATTTTTACTCCGAGGTAGCGCTGGATCCATCTCCTACGTCTCTCACAGAGCGGTTGCAGCGCGCTGAATTTTCATGGAGCCTTTGCAAAATCACCTTAGATTAGATCGGACCCGCATCACAAATTGGATCGGACGCGACGAACCTCTCGCCCACCATCTCCTCTCAATATGTCTATCTGGTGCCACCTCATCGACCACGTAAAGCGGCCATTGGGGGTGCCGTTTAAGGTGCCCCGAGAGGGCGTCAACAGCGTCGAAGACTTGAAGAAGCAGGTCAAGCAAATGGAAGCCGGTTTCCTCGGGAGCGTCGATGCCGACTGTCTCAAGGTGTGGAGGGTGACAGAGGAACTGCTGTTGCACGAAGTGGACGCACCCGGAACCGATAAGGCCGCAAAGCGTATTCGCGAAATCGATTTCTCTAGCCTGGAGGAGATTCGAAGTCTGAGTAACGGGCAGGATATGGCGAGCCTTGGGCTTGCACGCTATGAGACATTGCTCGTCGAGAGGCCCGGTATGTCCTTTTTATCCCCTGTAAACTTAGCCTTGGACTTATCTCTCTTGCGCGAACCCTCCAGACCCTGATTGTCCGCCTAGTGCCGGTATGCATTATCGTTGCCAGTCCTTTGTTTCGTATTCGTCTAACACCCGCCATAGGGTACCCCATCACCGACTCTCCAGAGACTCTCCCAGAAGACGCTATGGCTCTCGCTCTTTTCAGGGCCCTCTGGCAAAACCCGAAAGGGCTCAAGTCTATTACCAGGACCGAAACGTTTGAAGATATCCCCGGGCACGACTCGGATTTTAGGTACCATGCACGCTTCATGGACCTCTCCACGATCCTAGGTTCCTCGGAGCCCTTCAGGAGGGGCGAGCCCTTTGCTGCGCGTTTCTTCATCCGGCAGGAATTCGACGAGGCTCTGGATTTCATGAAGGGGCGGCCTCACGAGCACATGCTCCTAATTGGCCAATCCGATATTGGTACGTCCATTTCCAAACCGCCGTCCCAACGATAGCTGAATCGCATATTAGGCAAAACCATCGCCTTGACTTATTTCCTCGTAATGAGGCTCGTGAAAGGCCTCCCTACTACTTTCGCTCCAACTCGTACAGTGCGGTACCTATTCCAGGATTCTGGCGTCACCGCCTGGGGGTCGATTCCTGCGATTCCTGATTGTTTATATCCCCACTATCGCGTGCTTGGGGATCTCAATTGCCACCAATCCACTTCCGATCTCCAGCCCACTTACTTTGGGCCGCTCTCGCTGTCTTCATCGCCTCTAGAGGATGACTACAGAGATTTCCAGGAGGAACAATCGTTCGATGTGAAGCACTTTGTTATGAAACCTTTGGATTGGCTGGAGGTGTATTCGTGGAGCCGGTATGTTTCTCGATATATTTTGACTTGAGGTTTTGGTGCTCACGCGTAATTGTTGGTTTTTCAGCTTCAATGGTTCCGACGCCGCTTGTGACTTTTCGACTTTCCAGAAGTATGGCGGATTAGCGATAAACCTCGTTTCGGGAGTCAAGACTTGCGAAGTGCTTGATGCTGACATTGATAAAGTTATCTTAGCCATGAACCTCAAGGACTTCCTTTGGAGCCCACAGCTCAACTGGGACCCGATTCTCACCCACCATATTATCGAAATGCGTCCTGTGTTCAACGTCACGAGGGATAATATCAAGTATCGACTCTGGCATCCAGACGACTATACTGTCAATATCCTCTCGCCCTACGTGTACGACAGGATGCTGGAACTGAAGAAATCCGGGCTCGTTGAAGCTCTACGCAATGCAATCGAAGACTCTTTCGAATCGTATGAACGGCCTTTCTTGGAGTTTGTGTTTCAAGATATGGTTCACAAGTATATGGTCCATCATCCCACTCCGGAACCCGTTCTCCGACCTTTCGAAAGCGCTGGCGGTAACTACCGCTTGACTCTCGGTCTCAGGGGACGACAGCTGATGACGACAGAGTACGTTTCGGGGCGTGGAGAAACTGTCGACCTCTCGGCAGATTGTTATTACAAGCTTCCTACTGGCGTTATCGACCCTCTCGGTGATGGTGGAATCAACTCGTTTGCGTTTGAAGTGGATAGCGAGAATCGCATCAAGACCGTCGTACTCTTCCGGTTCATCCTCTACAAATATCAATACAATCGTGCGTCCATCCGCACGGATCTAGGGTTGACCAAGGAGCTTCGGCGACATCTTGGAGAACAATTGGATCCTAATCAGTTTGCGACAGAGGTCAAGTGGAAGCTTGTTTTTGTTGTACCTCGGGGAGCGAATGGCAGGGTGGTCAATCTGGAGGTGGAGGGAGGTGGAGAAAAACGAGGTGAAGTCGAGATGGAGCGCTATGTGTTCGAGATTGATTATTTGGAGGCTTTGGGGTACCTGTAGAGCCGTCCGTATTTACCGTGTATTGGGCTGTGGGTTCCCGAATAGTGATGTCAGACTGCTTGTTGAGGGGCACGGCTATTCGGCTATTAAGCTGTTGATCGGGATTCCCACGGCAACTTGTGTCACCGACCTCGTTGCAGTGTGCTCTTGTTCTGAATCCACTGCCTCTCCTCCATGAAGTCCCTCTAGCCTCGTTCTCTGCCCCTGCTGTTTTTATTTTCTTCGTCTTCTCCTTCTCTTTCGATTTCACGACTCAATCATGTCTGAAGGCATCCAAATCACCATCCCAGGTCTGTCGTGCTTGCATCAGTCCCTGGTCGCTATTTCTGACCTCGTCCAGACTTTGGCGACGACGACGTACGATCCGCCCCAACACCATTCGGCCGCTCGGGGTTCGGCTTTGGAGGCTTTGGCAGCGACTCTCCAGGAGGAACGACGACCCCGGTAGTGGGCTTTGGGGAGAGAAGCTTCTTCCACCACTCGCGCGGCGACTCGTCTGCGTCCATAGACTCTGCAAACTCTGCTACCACTCGCTTCACCGCCAAACCACCCACTCCTTTCGGCCATTCCTCGCAATCCTCAATAGCCACCGGAAACACTGGCTTTACCAAGAAACCCTCGTTTGCTTCCATTCGCAACGCCTTCAAAACCGGCAAAATTACCAACAACGATGCACCCCCGGTGCCTCATCTAGAGCAGGCGTATCCTGTCCTCAAAAATCCCTTCAACCGCTCGACGTCTTCCCTGCACCAGCATGCCCCTTCCCCGACTCCCCGCTCTAACGGCTTCATGCAACGTCCATCCACATCAGGCTCCACGGACGCCCGCTTCGGCAAATCGAAATCCAAGGGCCACATCCCAGCCAAGTCCCAGCACTCGCATACTGGCTCCATATTCAACATGTCGGATACAGGCAGTGACTATGGACACGGCTACTTCTCACCACCGCCTGTCCCTCGTGTCCCAGGCGCCTACCGGAGCGAAACGCCTCCCCAAGATTATTTCGACGACGACAAGGTTGTCATGGACCCCAAGACCCCATCCGACTACGCCCTCCATGCTATATTCATCCGGTTTGCGTCTCAAGCTGAGGGCAAGATCGAGTTGTACCTGCGCCAGCCCCTGGAACCGGAGCTTCCCTTTGAGCAATCACTGGGCCCTGGTGTGGACCCCAACTTCGATGATACATTAAACTCTCTCGCCATCATCGCCCAGAAGAAGGCCAAACCTGTGATTGATTCCGTCATGCGGTGGCGAAGGACCCAGAACGATTCGGATAACAGCGTGGCTGGCGAGCGCAAGGCTATGGCGTCCATCTACATCATGTGTCGGGCGCTGGTTTGTGTGCTCCAGCATATGTCCAAGGACGCGTTGGGTGATGCCTTTGGGTATACGATTGAGGAATCGTTCTTTGAGCAGTTTAGGAGGCCGGATTCGAGGCATCAGAGCTCTCTGAATCATCGATCTAATACCGAGCTGTATGCTTCGCTTCTCGGTCAGCTGGCTAGAGTTCGGTAGGTTTTTCTCTTTTATGGTTATGTATTGTTGCTCAAGTTTTTGTTAGGTTTGTCACCGTCACGGACCGGTTTTTGGCTGAGCTGGGTCCGGTTACGTTGGGGCAGATCGCAAAGGACCAAGACAATAAATTCGAGAACCTCGTACGGGGGATGCGATACATCCAAATCAAGGTAAGTGCAATGATCCGAATTTGTGGACTTGAATTCACCCTTGATGATAGGTCTGGCCACCTGAAGCCTTTGAGGAAGGAGCAGAATTCATGGAGTCGCTGTCCAAGACCTATGTCAATACCCATGGCCAACGTCTCAAGGTTGCTTTCGCCGAAACCCTCCTCTCATTGTTGCACCCCATCGGAAAGGTACATGCCATTCATTCATTCCGGGTCACCATAGAAGCTGACCCAGGTTTAGACTGCCCAAGCCGAGACCAACATCCCTCAGTGGGCCAAGGCAATAGAGATGATCTATCCAAAGGCTCGGGAAACCATGTCAAAACCTCGCTACTGGCAAGTCGCGTATCCACTGGCCATCACGTCGCTATGCGTCGGCCCCCAGACATACTTCTTGAAGCACTGGCAAGCTTGCTTCGATTCCATGATCTCCAAGCTCAAGGTACGTAAGTTTTTCATTAAGCAAGGCTGCTAGACTGACCTTTCGACTAGGATAAACCCTCTCGCCTCCCGGTCATGAACGGGATGATGAGGCTAATGTGGACATATCTCTACCGGTGCCAAGAAACTCCATCAACGACCATGGGCAAACTCGAAACCATGCTCAAGCACTTCCTCCCTCCCAACCGGCTCACCGTCATCCCCGGCGACGAAACTCTCGATTTCCTCACCTACATCGCTCATTTCATCCTTTCACGGCATTTCGAATACGGAAAAGACTTTTGCCTAGAGCTCATGCAAGAACCCACCATCACCTCCCTCCAAAAGACAACGGGCAATATTGCGAGTGCACTTGCCCCGGAACGCACGGCTATTGCAGTCAATGCTATTCTTTTGACGCTTAGTATGCTGGAGCGGGAGCAGCCTACACCTTCGTGGCCCTCATCGAGTGATTACTACGTGCCGGTCCCCCGGGAGGATTACCCCACTTCGTCTGCTTACCTTCCCCAAACGCTCCTTGCCAAGAACGCGATCAAGGACTTGCTGGATAGGTGTGGATCGACGCTAGCCGTTATCACAAACTATTGTGCGGGGTTGGTGGGAAACATGTCGGTCTTTGACGAACAGTGGTCCGCTGCGCGGCTCAACGTGGGGTACGAAGAACGGGACAACTTTATCATCCGCAGACATCCTAGTGGGGTGACTGTGGCGTACCCGAGCCATTCGGCGCCCTATATCAGTCTGTTGGCAACGTGTTTCCAGAGCTGGCCGAGGTGCATGCACGGGTCGTCGATTTTGGTGGCGGATGCGGTGGATTTGCTGTTGAGGGGTGTTGTGCATGTGGATTTGGTGCTTTCGGAGACGGCGTTGGCGGCGCTCAAGCGGTTTATGGATGATTCGAATAATGCGTTGACGGTTGTGGCGAGGTTTACGAGCTTTTTGTTTAGTCCCCAGAGGATTATGCAGCAGGAGATGATGTCGGGTGTGGCGGGGCATAAGCTGTATGTGGAGGCGGGGTTTTTGGTGGAGCTTTGGGTCGAGATTGTGGAGACGTGGCTGAGGAAGATGATGGATATGCCGCAGGAGAAGTTTGAGGAGGAGAAGGATATTGTGCTGAGCAAGTGTGATGATATTGAGGCGGCGGGGTTGTTTTTGCTCAGTCATGAGTTGACGACGGCCCATGCGGCTGGGATTCGGGTTGTGAGGCTGCTTGGGTTGCTGGCGAACCATATACAGACGCTCAAGATTTCCATCAGCCCGGGTCACTTGTACTTCGTCAACCAGCTTCATGGAAAGGCGGAGGATATGTTGTTCCTGACGGGCTTTGACAACATCTTGGATCGGTCGCAGTTGACGAGGTTGGAGCAGTGGAGGCAGTTGAAGAAGGAGGGGATGTTGTTGAGGATTGCGGATAGCAATGCGGACAAGGATCCTCAGCTTTGGCGGTACATCTTCCCGTTGTTCCTCAAGGCCTGCATGGACCAGCCAGATGGGACGCTTGGGCTGTTCAGGGAAATCATCATTGCTGCAGTCACTCGGTATCATCCCATTATCTCCCATCTGGCTGGTCTGAGCACTCGAGTGCCCGCAGCTTTAGCCGGCCCTAGAAGCGCGTCGGATGGCGGTCGGCCACATCGGGATAACCGTCACCTCGTCGATCAGTGGCATATGTGGGTCAAGATCCTGTGTTCGACTGCGTTTACTCCCGCCCTTGGGAGAGAGCAGCATAATCGGGCTCCTTCGGACGTCAACTTTGAGCGAGAGCGCTTGTCCACCAGTCGAGGTCTCTTCCATTATCTCACCCCATTCCTGGACTCTGAGCACACGTCGTTCCGCGATGCTGCTGTTCAGTGTATCAGCTCCTTCCCCGCTAACGTCTACCCACAACTCCTTGAAGACCTCAACCTCCTCGCTGGACGCCGAGTCTACGACGACCCACGTTCGAAGGGGTCTGCACCGCATATGCTTTCTGAAAACCCTCAATTCCGGATGCCTGGTATGGGCACCAACGCTCAGCAGCTTGAACGGATTCGACGGCAAGAACGGTTGCATTCGGCGGTTGCTAGAATATATTGCCTTACAGCTCATTACCTGCAACATAAAGGCTTGACGGGACGCCAAGCCGCGCTCGCCAACGTCCTCAAATTCGTTCGTAACACCCAGACTTTCCTTAGCAGCCCTGAATCCAAAGAGAACCCTTCACTTCAACGGCTACGGAGGTACTTTTGCGGCACGGTGGAGAGATTGTTTGATGGGCTGGCGTCGTTGGAGGGGTCTGATCGGTTCATTCCGAAGCATATGCACTTGTCGCTGTACAGGCTGTGTGAGGAGTGGTGTCAGGTGGGACCGCAGAGTGAGACGGCGAGGAGGAGGATGGAGGGGATGATTCGGACTGCTAGTACATTGGCGGAGAGCCAGGAAGAGGTTGCGGAGGCGGTGGATAAGTTCAAGGGCGAGGCGTCGATGTTGTCGCATGCAGCTATTGGAGCTTTGACTTCGCTTTGTGTGAGTGGTTTTTTTCCTTGTTCGTGCTGTGGTTTCAGTGTGTTGAATGTTTTGTCCTTCGTTAGCAAAAGGCGTACTTCCCCTCTGAAGCAGGGCCACCCGCTACTGGGTCCCCGACTGAGCGTCAGTCGCCAGAGCTCACGAAGCCGTTGACGGCGTTGCAAGTTCTCGACCGAATGACCGCCATTCTTGCTTCGTCCCAGAAAAACTTCCAAGCAAAGGCAAAGTAAGCTTCACCCTTAATCATTGCCTTTCCTTTTCGTTTGCTGATCTCGATCTATCTACAATTCATAGGAAGGGCCTCAGATCACTCCTGACGCACACCAAGATGGATCCTGAACTTCCGGGTGAGACTCTGCGTCGAGCAGCAGTCGTCTCTGACAAGATGGACACCGTCAACGAACGCTTGTTTGAAGTCGTCGTTGAAGTCCTTTGCGAGGGCACGCGTCGCTTCACATTCGAACAGACGGTCTGTCTTGGCCTGACGAACCTCCGCCATCCCTCTGTGAAGATCCGATCCATGGCCTTCGACCTGCTCGAAACCATCCACCAGCAATCTTCCGGTCTCCTGACAATGTCCAACTTCGAAGCTTCTGTCGCCAGTAACGCACCCGGAACATACATTCATGCACACCGCCTCGTATCCGACTTCTTGGCTGGGGAACATCCAGAGCAGGCTACGAAAATGCTCGTGCGGCTGGGGTACTGGCTCCCTTCCTTGCCCGCCGAAACATCCGACACCAATACCATCCTTCTCCTCCTCCAAAGCCTCGAATTTTGGATCCCGAACATCAACCTCATGACCGACGACCGCACTCAACTTTCGAGCGATGGGCTCAACTGCTTGTACCACCTCATGTCCATGAGCTTGCGGTACAGCTCCAGCCACTCGGAACAGATCCTGATCTTGTGGACGAAGCTCGTTGAATCCCCTCACCAGTCCAATGGGCACGCCACTGTCCGGTTCCTACTCGAACAGTGTCACAAGGTCGGGAACACCATCTACATCGCCTGTGCTGCCAACATCGTTGCATGTCTCTGCCAAACACCCGTCGGGCGCGAGATCTACGAGGAACTGTGTTCGGTGATTGAGCCGGTCAGGATGCTCCCTGTTATCGACCATAAGCTAGCGTTCCCGGAAGCGGAGGATATGGAGCTCTGGGAGGAGTTGGATGCGCTTTTTGCGGAGCAGCCGAGGTTGACGTTGGGGTCGGCGCAGTTCGCTTGGTTGTTCTTATCGGATGTGTCGTTGCAGAGGCATTGGGAGATGAAAGCGCAGCTACCGGTTTTGCTCCATGTCATCTTCACCCACCTTGACCATCGTGTGCCGTTTGTGAGGTTGAGGGCGAGGAGTATGGTTTTCCAGCTCTTGCGTGCATGGACCCCGGGGTATGACGAGCTTCCGCAGCCGCCACAGGAAAAGAAGAAAAGGGGAGTGGTGAAGGAGAGGATTGCGATTCTGGAGAAGGAGATTGAGGAGTATTACTGGAAGGAGGATGATACGAGTGAAGAGGTAGAGCCGAAGATGAAGTGGTTGTGTCAGAAGGTCATCGAATTCTTGGACCCGCTCCTTCCGTCACTTGCTAGTCATTGGGGATCGTTGGCCTTGGAGTGGGGCACATCGTGCTCTATTCGTGCTACGGCTTTCCGCTCTTTGCAAATTTTCAGAGCGTTGATGCCGAGGGTGAAGAAGGCCGACTTTGCGCTGCTCCTCGGAAGACTTTCCAATACGGTATCATCAGCCGATCCCAACATTCAGCATTTCACTTCCGAAATATTCTCGACCCTACACGCTGTGATCGATGCGCAAGACAAGGACAAAGTTCTCTTCCCACAGGTGTTTTGGTGCATTGCGGCCTGTCTTTCTACAACCGTGGAGTCGGAGTTCTCGCAATGCCTGGATCTTCTCCAGACGCTTCTCATGAAGATGGACCTCGACGACCCGGCAACAGCAGAGTCCCTCCATTCACAGATGCCATTAGAGTGGAAGGGTCCTCAGTGTCTCCAGCCTACGCTCCTCAAGGGCCTTCGATCGTCCGTCACCGCGACCAAAACGATGAACATCCTCCAGATTCTTGCCAAGATCCAAGACACGCATTTCATCGACCCTTCGGAAGGCCGACTACGTGACCTTTACACTGTTTCGCTGCCATGGTGTCTGCACGCGATGGACAAGGGTGATTCATCACTATCCAGCTTCGCCGAACGCCTCGCGCAACTCGCAAGTCAGGAAGGCAAGACGAGTATCCAGCGGATCATGACATCATTCTCGAAGAGTGCGTTCAGAACAAAGGACGACTTTTTGAGGCAGTCGGTGTCGACATTGAGGGAACACTATGGGGCAAGGCATTGGACGGATATCGTGACGCAACTGCTGGGGTTGGTGCTGAACGCCGAGAGGTGGTTGAGGATTCATGCGATGCAGGTGGTGAAAGTGCTGTTCCAGCATCGGGAGACGCGGAACCCTGTGGAACTTTTAGGCTCTGAGCTGCTCATGCCTCTGCTCCGACTCCTTGAGACGGACCTGGCTCCTCAAGCCCTGGAAGTTCTCGAAGAGCCGATATCGATGTTTGGAGGCCCTGCTGCTAAGCACGTTTTGCGGATGAGCATGCAGATTCCGAATATCCTCAAGACGGCTGACGCGGATTCTGTCACAATCGTGTTCGGGGCGCCGGAAAAATCGGGGTGGTCAATTGCGCAGGCCGATGCGCTGCGGGAAGCTTGTAGAGGGAACGTCATGGCTGTGTTCGATACCTGCTCTGTCCCCACACGGCCCTCAAGGATCGACTTTGAACCAGAGGTGGAGGCGTTGGCTTCGATCAAGACGCCGACTGCGAACGATCCATACGCACGCAACTTCCAAAACTTGGGCGGTATTTTCCAAGGTAATGGGCTTGAGCACCAAACGCCAACGCGGGCCCCTGCTGTCGTACCTATACCCACAAGAAGACTGGAAGCACGGGTTGCTGCGATCTTGGCCAAGTCGACTGCACCTGATATCCCACAGACGCCGTTTATCGATGTGTTCCGGATTGGAGGTGTTGGTGATGGAGATGGGGAGATGCATAACCTTTCTCATACTCATACCAACGAGTATGATTCTGATGAAGATGGTGGTGGTGGTGGATCTGATTCTGATTCTGACGCTGATTCGTTCATCTTTGACTCTGTTGCGGCTCCTCGACGGCAGGCCGTCGTCAATGGCTATCATTAACTTTGCATAGTACTCATAGATTCTTTTGTTTTGTAGTGTATTCTAGTTGTGTACGATATAATACCAGGATTGACGCGAACAGCAGAAAATAATCATAATCTTAGCCTACGCTGACCCTTGTGCCAGCAGTTGTTGGCTACTGGACGGTAGTAAATTAAGTCTTGTGGTGCCGGAGGAAGGGGTGTTGACCCACTTGGGAAAAAGGACGAAGAACACCATGTCTTCAGCACGCTGGGAGGAGGTACGAGAGTCATCCGAAATACCAGAACAGGCAGGGGCCTAGACAGCCGGGTGGTGCTCGAGCTATGGTGAGCTGATTGTCCGTTCTCGTATGTTGGTACGCTCGTATTGAATCCTCAACCTTTGACCTACTGAGTCTTACGAGGCCTCTGTTCGATGGTATGTAGTGCGACTGGCTACGGTCCTAAATAACACGAACTGGCTACGATGTGATATGCACAGCACTTCACTGTGGGTATGTATCAGGTATCACGGCCCCTATTCAATCTGGGAGACGCGCTTAACTCGTGAACAGTTGCTGTGCTGCAGTGCACGGTTGACTACTTGCTTCCTCCCCTCACTATCACTACCTTGCCAGATTCCCTCCATCCCCGCACATGCCTCTCAAACTCAAGTGGCCTAAGTTCCCGCCCCGCTTCGGCTCAATTTCCTTCAAGGGTCCCAGCAGTAACTCGGCATCTGAACACTCGACCTCGGTCGACCCAATCCCTATAGCTAATCAGGGCGTCGACGCATTCACGCCTCACCCTTCGACACCTTCCCCTCCCCAAGATTCCATCCCTCAGCTGTCAGAGCACCCATCTACGAACGAAACCACTCAAGCCGAATCCTTGCGCTCCTCGGGCCTCGTAGCCTCCATCCCCATCCCGGTTGCAAAAGACCCTCTCTCAGAGTCGTCAATCCGCCCCGTTGCGAGTGGCAGTGAGACTACGGCATGTCACGATCCTCAGGACCGAATGCTATCTTCCCATTCTCAGCAGACACTCTCCCAGGCTAGACCGCCGTCGGAATCCTTGACTGAGGATGCACCCGGAAGCCTATCGATCCTTGCCGGCGCTCATGATCTTCAAATAAGGGACTTCAAGCTGGTCTATGCACCTAATGCAACTCATGTTAGTACAGTCAACGAAGTGTCAATCCAACATAATGCTGTCAACATTGGTGCGTGAACTACTGGAGGTATCAATTGAATTTACTGACATGGCGCCCTGCCAGAACGAGCGAGGTTCGATACGCTTCCAAAGCATCCAGAAATGAGTGCGACGCTGGCGGAGTACATACCTGATAGTCGGAAGCCGGATGTCGATGAGTTATGTGAACGGGAGTTGACTAGCACTGAGCTTGTGCTGTGCATTCATGGGCCCGCGGGCATAGGGAAGTCGACGCTTGTTGCCTACCTCTCAGACGTGTTTCGGTCAGTCGATCGCTTGGCAGCCTTGATGCTTCTGGGCGCCTTTCCGACGGGTTCATACGGGTCCAGAGCAATAATCAAAATGATAGCTCACGAAATTGGGAGCATCCATCCGCAGGCGATACCGAAGATCGTCGAAGCAATGGATCGATGCCATGCCACCTCGTTGGAAAACCACCTCCAGAAGTACATCCTCGAACCCTTGCAATCACTCAACCGCCCGCAACCCCTCATCATCATCATCGATGCCATGGACGAATGGCAGGATCATCCGACGTTCATCAAGGCGCTCGCTCACCTCAACTCACAAAGTAGCGTCGTCAAATTCATTATCACAGATCGTTTGAACCCATGCGCTTCCCACTTGCCCGGAATCGAGAAGATCTCCATCCACACATACGCGCTCGGTCCTGTTTCGAGGGAGGTTATCAAGGCCTATTTCCACAAACACCTAGAGACTGTTCCGTGGGTGGACCGGCGAACGGCGACCCCTGCAGATGTCGAGAAGCTCACGGAGCTTTCTGGTGGTCTCCCAGTCTGGGCCTCGACTGTGATCGCGGTGCTTTCACATCGGTTCGGCGAGTTGCCGCCCCACGAGATTCTCGAGGAGATTGTCGGAAGTAGGCGCCAGGTTGGTAGTGACGATGGGCTCGGGGAGTTGTACCACAATGCGCTTTCACGGCTCTTCCACTCCCCCGAAGACCAAAGGCAGCTCCGACGGTATCTAGGAGCGAGCATCGCACTTCAAGAACCACTTCCCCCGTCCGACTTCTCTATGCTTTCAGGAATCCGTTCCCACCTTACAGATCGCGTTCGATTTGCTCTGTCCGCCCTCCAGACTCGGTCTCCACCTCCAGGTTCAGAGGACATGATTTACCCAGCAATCACACTCTTCCATCTGTCGTTTATCGAGTACGTTCAAGCCAGGACGACGGAGGGCTCTTTCTCGATCTCTACCTTCGATTCCCACTCCACTCTGGGCTCGAGCTGCCTCAACCAGCTTGTCCGCCTTCCGTCGTTATCATCCGCTTCCCATCTACGCATCCACCAACGTTATTCCGTGAAGTTCTGGCCGCTCCATGTGTCCAAAGGGACCCCACGCGCACACGATCAATGGTCGCGGACAGAGCACTGTTCGACGCTACTGAAGATCACAGCGGAGACGCAACGACGATGGGCAACCTTGTTTCTCGAGAGCGTAATGCCCAGGGACATGGATTCAATGATGGAAAATGTTGGTCCAGCGGACGGTATGGTGTCGATTCTGAAGAAGGTGGTCAATCATCTGGATGAAAGTGGTGAAGATTGTTGGGGATTTCGAGTGGCTTGTATGGAGGTTGCTGTACGGATTGATGACGGTGACGCTGGGATGTGGTCACGCCTTGGAAGGTGCTACAGAGCAAGGGGCAGCAGCACAAGTAGCCTTCAGATGCATGAGGAAGCAGTGGTGGCTTTTCGACACGCTTTACGCATCCAAACCAACCAGCACCCTGATCGCGCACAATCACTTGACAACATTGCCACTGCGCTTGTGACCTGCTATGAGCAGAATGGAGACATAGATGTCCTTAGTGAGGCAATTTCATGTCACCGAGAAGCCCTTGGACTCTGCCCTGCACCTCACCCAGATCGCTCTAGGTCACTCAACAACCTTGCCAATGCTCTTCAATCCTTCTATGAGTGCAATGGTGGCATTGAAACATTGACTGAAGCGATTTCACTGCATCGTGAAGCACTTGGACTCTGCCCTCCACCTCACCCAAATCGCTTWACATCACTCAACAATCTTGCCAATACTCTTCAATCCCTATATCAGTGCAATGGTGGCATTGAAACATTGACTGAGGTGATTTCACTACATCGTGAAGCCCTTGGACTNCTGCCCTGCATCTCACCCAGATCGCTCCAGCTTGCTCAACAACCTTGCCAATGCTCTTCAATCTCTCTATTGGCGCAATGGTGGCATTGGAACATTGACTGAGGTGATTTCACTGT
>SDEE01000325.1:0-22860 GCA_004126415.1 Candolleomyces aberdarensis
AGCCGCTTCAACTCTTGTGTCCCTAGAGCCGTAGTACTAACTCTTTCCCTTCTTACTCCGTGAACCCTGCCGATAGCATAGTTATTATTAACCGAAGAGACTCAGACCGCGTCACTATTGTCGTTTATTATCGCGAAAAGTGAACTTATATTCGCTAAAACAGACGCGGTCGTATCAGCGGGCTACACAACTGCGTCTCTGTCCATCCCTTTGTGGTGAAAACACTCAGTTGATTGACCCTGCATTGCCAGAGTCTGCACCACTAAATCTCCCATCCTCGTTCCCTCAACACACCTGAGCACGGCTCAATCTCGAAACAATGGCAGCAGAAGAGTACAGCCTCCACGAAGGGCAAGCACATGACGCACTCGAGAGCCTTTGACTTGCCATTCAAACTTACAACTTCAACGTTGACTTCAAGAAAAGCAACGTTCGGGGACAAGAAGAATGCCGCAGTTAAGTACACTCGTGCTCGAGAAGTGCTTTTGAACCTTGGACTTCCGGCCAACAACAAAATCCTCCATGAACTCAACCATACCAAGCTCCATGAGAAAAACATGGCGAAGCCACCAAAACTTGGTGATTCAAAGAAGGAAGACCCCTGGTTCTGGAATGTTGGTCGCCCAAAGGCCATGTCAGAGAAGGAGGAGCGGGAATGGCAGACTGAATGTAAGTCCTCCAGCACTCTATCTGCCTGAAATTGCTCACTGACCTGTTCAATAACTTCTATTCTCAGTAAACCGTGCCAAGTGGTTCCGTGATCAAGCTGCAAGGGACCATGCTAGAGAAGAAAAGGAAATTCTTGAAGAAGAAATTCACCAAGAAATCAAAACCTTTTCAACATACGCCTTGATCTGGACCCAACTTGCCAATGCATGTTTATCAGACGATCCAGGAAAAGCTTTGTACGCATTCAATCAAGCAGCTATGTACTCTCGCCTTCAAAACAAAGCTGAGGCAATGGCAAAGAGGGTAGAGGAGAAGAAAGTTGAGTATGAGACTTGGTATAATACAAGTATTGCCATTGAATAACTCCTCCAACTTCGCGAATCGCGACTTATAAAATACTCGAATGAACATGTACAATTGCTTGAATGATGAACTTGGGTCTAATCGTAAGGAATCAGGTACATCTATATATGTGACTCATATATATTTAAACCTTTCTACAGTATTAATTTGACCTTAGAAACTTCCAGGCCCAAGCAATTTGCGTGTCAAGCATGTCGGGTTGATGTCGGGTGGTGCAAGAGCGCGGGAAACTACTGGCTGTACATTGTGGTTGATCAATTTCAAATTCTTCCTCTCCGTCATTGTCTTCTCTCCTCTGCATTCTCAATGCTTTGACCCAAAAGAAACAAAAGCGAACAACAAGAAGGTTGGCCAAAGCAGGAAGCGCCTCTCATATTATAGGCTCCAGATCCTGGTTGTTCATTTTGTCATTTTCTCTCCCCTCTGCATTCTGGATGCTTGGACCCAGAAGAACCATAAGCGAGCAACAAGAATGTCGGCCGGAGCTTTGCTTACGCCTGCACTAAAAGCACAAAGGTACGCCCTTCGCCATCTAGGTTCACCTCTCTAAAGTCTCACCAGCCCTCCCAATGGCACCTGAATGCTCTTCCAAGCAATCTACTCCCCAACGTAAAGCTAGCAACACCATCCTTCCCTCTCCCTCCTCTGGTCGTCGCCATGGTCGTGCTAGGCAACCTCCCCAATTATCAGTTATGACCAAGGAGGCGGCCAAGCAGGAAGTACACCACCGCATTTGCCAACTCATTACATCAATTGTCGGACCCGCACCAGCATACTCTGTTGAACCCTTTCATTGAGGCCATCGTGTCACTGTGCCGCAGTTGAACCTTGGGCTCACAGACTACCGCAACGCAGGAAGTTGGTACCAAATGGTAAGTCATCATTTCTATCCTGCAGTTTGGGTGCTCATTTCAGCAGGAAGTGCCTGGGCTCTCAAAGCTCAGAGTGTAAGGACGTCAAGAAGGTCATCAAGACGGCCCCCAACAACCTTGTTATGGCAACGCCTGCACTCTTTCGACTGTTCCCACTCTTCGAGGAGGTTCATCCCGATACCGAGGCTGCCAACCGTGGTTGTGTTCGAATCCATACAGCTCCAGGATATCAAGCCCTTTGGGAGGAGCACTATATTATGAGGGAACTCCAGCAGGACGAGCAGGAGAATGAGAGTGTATTGCTCCAGGCTGGGCCTTCACGAAGTGGAAATGCGAACAGCAGTGAGTAGTATCTCACTTTTAACTTACAGCCAAACTAATGACTCCAGCTCATGATGACAAAACTCAAGGTTGCTCATTCAATATCTCATCGCCAATTTCATCATCGCCAACCCTTCCTTTGCCACGTTCTGTTCTTGCCCAGATCGCTCTGCCTGGTGGTGCCAGCAACCCCATCACTATCTCAGGTGATGATCTGTCGGAATTGATGATGATGATCTACCCGTTGTGAGGTCAGTTCCGGTGCTTGTGGTTGTGTGGATCAAGGTATGTGAGTCTCCATTACTGCAGTACACAAGCTCATATGGATCAATCACAGGATAATGCGCGCTACCACAAGACGCTCGTTGTGTCACGCAGCAACTGGACTGTGTGTCTCAATGAGCACGAGTTGGAACTTGGAGCGTGTGGAATCGAGGTCGGAGATGAGCTCCAGGTCTACAAGCCAACACTCCACCGCTGGTCCCCTGTTTGTTGGGCCACCATTCTTGGGCCATTCACCAGTGCCTCTGAAAACTTGCTGCTTCTTTGTTGCAGTGATGTTCGTCGCCTTCGAGACTTTAATCTTGGTCAGCCTATCGCCTCCCACATTCCCCAGTGGTCAACAAAGGGGAAAGGACGAGCTGTCTGAGAGGTGGTTTGGTACGATCCCCGCAACCTGCGTGTACCATATGATTATTCTTATTTCAATTTAGTTTTTAATGAGTGCGGCTTGATGTACTTATAGTAGTATCACGTATAGGACTGGACTTGATTTCAGATGGGTTGTTGTATTACTTACCGATATGTTCATTTCCGATGCAAGGTGTATACTTATATGATCATGATATGCAACTCAATAGGATCATTGTCTATGATTAAAAGCTCAGAATAATCGGATAGGAATAAGGACGGCAATAATCCTATTTTCCTTAGGATACCTCCTATCATCCGTTAGGATTATCCTAACACTAGTCCTTAGGATTGAATCTCAGCAAAAAATCCTATCAATTCACTTCATAGGATGGGCAGACCACCAGACTGGAGGACGAGGAGTAGGATCCCATCACCAACATCAATTTGATCCTATCGATACTATCTCTACTGTGTAGGATTGATCCTACGAGTTGAGGTATGTGGATGCACCAGGTCCTGCAGAACACGTAGAATGTCGTCCCAATTACCAGTCACTCTGTCAAGGCCCAACATGTCAAGCCTTTTGTTAAGCTGGATCATAAGTTTATCTGCCAGCTTGTGGAAGATGCTAGCTTCGAAGCTGGATAGGTGGCGGGCCAGGTTGGCTTCGACTTGTTGATCTTCACGGTTGGTCGCTGGAGCAGGGACTGGTCTCCAGGGTAGTATTGGTGCTGTTGCTCATGGGAAATTATGGTGCAGGTAGACAGGCAGTACACGGTTGCACACCATGGTGGGAGGTCATGGTCTAGGCACAGGTGCCTCAATGACATGGTCATTGCCTTCATGGATGCGTGGACGTTCTCAAGTGTGGGACTAGTTGTGTTATGGCTCAGGGCATTTAGGTTTGATATTAGCCTGGTATATTTCTTATTCTCCTTTGTCTTTTATCTTGCTAGTTCTGTTTTGCTTTTACTCCTTTTTTGTTGTTTTAATTTTGCTAGCTCAGTCATGGTCGCCCTCCCTCCCTCCCTCTTGCTTTGACTATCGCACTGACTGGGAGTCAGCACAAAAAGTTTGTGGGGGATGTACCTCTGCCCCTGAAGGTGGATGCATCATTATTAGGCAGTTGGCAGCCCTAACGGGAACCGACACTAACTTGCCTACTGATCGCTCGGTCCCTACGACCAAGCCTGCTCATGAGGACAGTCGAGTCACAAGGGAGATCGGAAGAATGACAGAGGAATGGATAGTGTACTTGTGTTCCAATTTTGTTTCATGCAAGGAGGCCTCCAAGCCTCACATATACCACTAACTTTAGTTTCTCACAGTTCAGTTACCTTTCTTTTTTTCCCCCTCTTTCCCTTTCTCTCAGTTGCTCCTCACTAGTTCAGTCCTATCTCATTTCCTCTTTTCCTACTCCTCTATCTACCTACCATCTCGTCTCTAAATAAACAAACTTCCCCTCACCCAATCGACCATGAGTCCCTGCCAAGCTCTCATAGTTTATGCGGATGTTTGAACCCCCTATTTGGACTTAGCGGAGTCACCTGCACTTCACCGTGTGAGAGACAGGGTACCATAAGTGCCTAGGAAACCCTTCCCAAATGCCTAGTAGTGAAATCAGGTCTTTCTGCTGCAGGGCAGGCCATTTGATCTGAAGCGGCGCCATTCAGCTAATGTACTAAACTCTAATCTCTGGTATATGGCAGGCGCGCCTCCAGACTGGAAGTCCTCAAGTAGGCTCCAACTCTTGTGGAAATAAGAGTAGTACACTATTTAATTATTCTTTGCACTGCCCGAGTCATCTTAAGACCAGTAGGGTTTCGTAGTATGGAGATTAATTAGACACAACCGTGTATTGAATTGTGAACAAGTTATTCAATAAAATGGTATTTATTTGCGAAAAAGTGAACACGGTCATATCAACGCGCTTAATGTTGGTGTATTCTCTTGAATACACAGATTTTACAGGTTCAAGAAGTCAAATATTCAAGTAACTAAATGCTAGCTATTGAGTGAGCAAATAGTCCTTAACAATCACTAACTATTCCAGCAAGTTTGCAAGTTAGCATAACACATTAACTGATGAATTAAGCATAGCACAAAGCAGTATGTGAATGCTCAAGCATTAATAAAAGGTAAAATCTTGCTTATTGCAACTGTCTATGAGGCCTTTGAATATCTTTTCACTAGTATTCTGCTAGAAAAGAAAAGAATGATGTAGAAAGAAAAGGAAGGTTCCTGAAATTGGACTAGTCAACTGGTCATCACATTTCCCTGACACACATACTAGGCCATGGGGTTAGGATCTGGCAAGACATCTATTTGGTGCTCCTTGGGACAGAAAAGGTTGAAACCTTGGATGAGGGTTGGTTTTCCATGAAAGAGCTCGGAAACACGCTCAATGACACCGGGCACATCAAGGCTTTCACGCTTATAGGCCTTCATAGTGTCCAAAAACTGGTTGTAGACCTCAGGATGTCCCCAAAACTCTTCCCTGACTTCGTCGAGAAACCGGAGGGCATCAGATTCAGCAAGTGCCCTCTCCATAGGGGGCGGAGCCATAAGGTGGGGGGATAACTCCATTGACAGCTTTACAATGATGTTGCGCAGAAATACGCTAACATTGTGTGGATCTTCTTCATATGGTGACTCAAACTTGCGTTGCACCAAAGAATCCGCTTGCACATTCCGGCCACAGTGGGGACTGGGGAATGGCAATCTCCGATCAGCACTAATTCAGAACGCACGATATCAAGGCGACGCACCAGAAAACCCTCTCAGAAACACTTGAATCCTCCGATACCTGTATCGGTATGTCCTTGTGACACGATGGACAAGGAACCGTGGTTTGTTGAGGTGTCGCGCTTTGGTATGTGACAACGCTCATGACGAGCTTAGTATCGCTTCTGAGATGTGGAAGAAGCTCTGGCGGAACTGAGATCGCTTTTGAGCCGTTGTCGATTGTTATTTCGAAGCTGCCTTTTTCGACAAAACCCTTCAGCAACGACTGAAGCTGAGGGTTCTCGCCATACCGTCCTAGTACCCATTCTGCAATAAGCTACAAAATCTAGGTCATGCGTGTGGTGAGCTCAATCGGACAGACCACTTACTACGATATCCGCTCTCTGGGGTTTTGGGAAAACTTGCTTAATACCGAGCGGGTCCATCACGGTTATAGACTCGATGTCGACTTCTCTCACTCTCATGGAGGCCTGTATCTCCACGACTGTGTAAAGCTAACATGCATTTCATTCGGACGACCATCTGGGTTTAGCCACCAGCGAAGCAGAGCATGAACATGAATTCAGCAGAACTCACCATGCACTCCTGTAGGTATTCATTGATTTGTGATTTGCACTCAGTGATGGACTTTGCGATAGCATGGTATCGCAAATGTTTCTCCTGAAGTAAACACTCCAAGTATCTAGAGGTGGCCTCCAGTTGGCTACGATAATGTCGGGTCAGTGTATATATGATGTACTCCACACCATTGCATCGTACCTGACCAGCGTCACAAGGGATGCCGATGGTGACCCCGTAAGACTCAAATGCCGAACCAGTGACTCCATCCTCCTCAATAGCTGCTCCGTGTCTTCTTTGATCTGATATCTCGTCTGGTACATGCACATTTTATGGTCAGTACACTGCCCGGGTACCGAAGTAATCGACCTACCTCAACTAGATCTAATACTTTATACAACGCCTCCAGCGCTCCCTTCATTGGCGTGCCAACCAGAGGGATGGCCTCTGCAACTGAGGACAGGACGTTGTTTACGCTCATGTAGCTCTGCAAAACACGTCGAGAGGTGGGCAGTGTCGCATTGTCACAACCATCGTTTCTTCTCCTGGACTGGAAAGGCCTTGAGAAAACGTCCCGCAAGCGAATCGCTATAACTCGTCCGGTTGATTGGTCTTCGGACGAGCAGTCCCGCTCGTTTGGAAATATGCGGTGGTAACGGAGAGAGATCGCGACCGCTAGCTTTCTGTAAGTGGGAGGAACGGCGCGCTTGAACGGCGCGTGGTTGCCTTCTTCAGAGGACATGTCTGTTGGTGAGTGTAGAGTGCGGCAACAAATGGGTGGAATTGGTGGATGGATACGAGTGCGAGAGATAGGAACAGCCTTGGTCAAGGTCAGAGGCGGGGCTCAACAGCCTTTGGGTAGACCAATCAATACAAAACAACGGATGGCCCCGTAAACTCCCGTCTCAATCATTCCTCATGCCTGGGAATCGACGCAGTGACACGGTTCGAACTGATATTAGCCTGATCACAGCTCGTGAACTAAATGAGTGTCAGCTCTTGAACAAGGAAAGGTAGTGCGTCAAAGGATCAGGACTGTCGCCGATCTTCTTCATGGTGCCTCTCGAGCTTGCTTTGTAAAGGGCTCTCACACGCTGTCAGGCCAACTGTCACCAAAATCGATAAGTAATACAAAGCACAAGTGGCTAATTTTGATGGAGGAATAGCCAGCGACAGCCCGAAAGAGCCAATGTATCTTGCTGATTTCCTCATGCGAGCGCGCAATGAGGGGCTCCAAATCAGAAATGGAATTGAATTAACTGAATCGAGCCCATGGTAGGTAACTCTGTTATACATTTAGTGAACACCCCGGGATTCAGATCTGTCGCAGGCCCTGGAGTATTTAAGCCAATAAACTTATAGTCGTCATTTGTGACATCGCCCGCAGTGTACGCATGTCGACCTTAACATTCGGGCTGTTTGCTGTTAGGTCAGAGTCCTTGAAATCATCCGGCTGGTTAGCCCAAGGTAGGAGATGGAATCTAATGTACGGTTCCGGAAAGAAAAATAGTCAAGGTGCACAGAAATAATTGCAGCGGAACGCTTACCATCGTGAACAAAAAAATTTCCGCCGTCGAAAACACCAAGGAGAAATTTTTCGTCTACCTCTACATTGTCATCCGTTAATATGCTTGGCACGCATTAGAGGGTAAGGAATTTGGTTAACTGCGATGCGCGCAATTTATGCCTGTCTCGACATTGACTCGAAGCGTAATTGTGGGCCAATTTATTACGAAGCTTTGCCGAATGCTCATTCTACGAAGGATCTCGCTAGGAATCTTCAAGAGATTACAGCTAACTAAGAAACGATAGAGCCAGTTGGCCCGAAACACAACTTATGATTTTTGCTTATACGTGAAATGAACAAACAACACTTAGCCTTGATTTGGTAGATCGAGATTCAATACCCAATGTTCAACGGTCCAAGACCCAAATCAACATCGAACGAAGAACGGAGAGGTGTGAGCCATTGAACGTATTTGGTCTAGATTTGTTTGTACACGCTCCACAGATAAACAAAAATCATAAATCGTATTTTGGGCCAATTGGCTCTATCGATTCTTAGTTAGCTGCAGGCCTGGGGAAAGATCTGGGCAAACGTACCACGTCGCGGAGCTTAAAGTTCGACTCTTCGGATCATCGCCCCGTCCGGACCGGCGGCACTAGCGGCACGGAGACAAGCGTCTGACGATGCACAGGTTTCCGGTTTGCCTTGTTCTGGTTTCGCCATGCTAATGGACGAACTCGTACCGCAGTGGAGCTATAACTGGCCGGTAGGCGGTGCATACGGGATCCATGGTAAAAGGGCAGCGGGGACCATATGAAAAGCGAGCTCGTGCGTGGATCCAGATTTGGGTTCGTTCCTGCCACTGACGATTCATTTTTTCTGTTTCGCCGGCCTCTTTGCTTCTTGCTATGACCATACGTCTCACAATGGACCGGTCTTCCTCCTCCGACGCTGAATACCCTACCACCACCAGGCCCCAACCTTCGCTCAGGTCGAGCTTGCTGACGACTACGACCACGTTCGCCGTGGCGTCGAAACACGAGGCAACAGCTACGAAATCACCCGATTATCAAGCTATTCCTTCACCTACGTCGATGGAGAGGCATCCCAACCCCAGAAAGCACGAGCAATTCTGGTTCCACGATGGATCAGTGATCCTGCAAGTCGAAAGCAAGCTCTTCAGAGTTCACCAAACTATCCTCGCCAACCACTCCGAGGTGTTCGCCGGACTCTTTGAGGTCCCGCAGCCTCCTGGAGAGCATATGCTGGAGGGGTGTCATATTGTTGTCTTGCACGACAAGGAGCAGGATTTCGTGGATATGCTTCACGCGGTTTATAATCCTTCGTGCGTTTTGTCCTTTCCGATCCTCCGTCCATCACTAACGAGCTGCCATTTTGTCTTTGATCAATCATATACAGATACTTTGACACCCTCCCACCCACCGCAGACGTCGACACCGTTCTCCACTTCATCTCCGGGATCCTACGCCTCTCCACAAAATACCTAGCCCGTACCCTCCGAAACCGATGCATAACGCTCTTCACATCCAAATTCCCATCCACCTTCTCGGACTACACCACCAAAGCCACATCTACGTCGCACGAACGATACAAATCCGATACCGTAATGCACGCAATCGCCCTCGCACGGGAGACCCAGGTCTACGAAGTCCTACCGTACGCCTACTACTGCGTCGCTCGGATGAGCATGAAACGGCTCATGAAAGAACGCGAGGGGGACGTAGGGTGGAAAGACAAATGCCAATGTATGGTGGGCCGCGAACGTCTCCGGTGGGCCGAAATGAGCGTGTCACATTCGTTCCTTCTGGTCTTCCAACGCGCGTCAGCTTGCCAGACGCTTACGTGTGCCCATACGAGGGGGCCCCACGCGGAGTGGCATATCCTGGAAGCGGCAAAGGCACCAAACCCGCTGAGGGGTTTTACGAGATGGGCGCAGCTGAATGTGTGCAAGGAGTGTGAGGTGCATTGCCAGAATATCCATCTGGCGGGGAGGAAGGACGTTTGGAAGAGGCTGCCTTCGTTTTTCGATTTGCCGGAATGGGAGATGTTAAAGGAGAGGCAGAAGTTGTAGTGCCTTGATCGGATGGTGGAGGTTGAGTGGGCCGGTTTACGACAACACGAATGTTGTAACGAACTAACTGTATTAAGCCTTAGGGACTATCATGGATCGCTCTGCTCAAGTACTGTACTATGCTACTATCACACTAACTCCTCGTCTTCGAAATACGAGATATAGTCAAAACTCCCTCTTGGGATAAATACGCTGTCTAGTTCGTGGTGAAACTACTCTATGGGAAAGCAACAAGGAACGAGGAGCGGGATGAAGCCGCGGAACGGCGAGGATGGCCTCTGTCCGAAGGCTCAGAGTACACCCAAGCTTTGTCCGACTCTCTTGCCGGAGAAGGGTCGAGCTCGAATTGGTGGGAAGAGGACACTACGACTCGCCTTGCCTCAGTGAAGCCATCGAGCACCTCAAATGGTGGCAGTGGAAACAGAGATGTCAGGCGGTGAACTGGAGGTATCGCGACACCTACAGTTCTAGTGTTTCTTGTTTGTCTGTGTCCAGAGGGAGATAGGTCAGCCGAACTTCAGTCACTTTGTCCTCGAATGAAGCACACACTAACACACATACCTAGCTCTTTGGCCAATTGGGAGTGTCTATTGGGGAACTCTGCATGAGGGTTGAACGATACCACGCTTTCGCAGTTTTCCTGTCTTCGCTCGAGTCGGCTTTCGTCTTGCGTTTCAACAACCAGAAGATTGAGGGCCGCGACTGGCTCAGCTTTATTCTCCCCTCCCGACTTCCCCGTCATGTCGTGGTCCTCAGGGCTGGGTGTAGGCGTATCCAACGTAGTCACCGTCCTGCTTGGAACCGGTAGATCCTGAAGTGAGGGCAATTTAGAGAGCACGATGGAGCTCTGTCGACTATGCTTGGGACTCTTCGTCGCTCGTGGAACTGGAGAGAGGACTTGACCGTCTGCGGCTGCTCCCTCAACCGAGATCGAGGGCGAGCGTAGCAATGGCACGATTCCGGACAAGTCCGAGTYCGTAGAATAGTGRGTACTCCGCGTCAACCKCCCTTCCTTCTCACTATCAGGAACCGCGGGAGGGAAGCTATACCGGTCCCCAACGAGCATGTTCAGACTCCCATTTGATTTCATCTCCCTCAGCCACTGGGGCTGATTGACGATTTCCACCGAAACCGATCGTGAGSCCCTCTGCCGTCGGAGGAGTTCGTTATTGCTGTAACGCCGGCGAGAGGCTCTCTGGCGGTGGTCCGTGGCCATGGTAATGAATTGAACCAGGCCGAGGAGGAATAGGAATCCTACGAAGCCCCCGATCAAGGAGAGGGCCACGGTCGTTGATTTGGACGGGGATGCGGGAAGGGATGGCATGGCTCGAGCTGTACGCCAGAACGCGGAACAGGAGAGGTGTCAAGCGATCCCTGATGAAGAGCCGTCTGGGGGCAAGTGCTCTAGGAAGAAAGAGCAGGAAACCAGTTTTGAGGAGGAGGCGGGTAACAGAAACCAGGGTGACACTCTAGATAGCCAGATATAAAAATGCTTCAGTCGATACATATTGAAACGACAAGAACAACCCTTCAAGTCTTCTGTATGACGGAAGATAACAAAGCAATAGTGTCCACATAGGGCATATCGGTGAGTGGTTGAGCTCAAGATAGTAGATCAAAGCCCATATATCATGGGCACTGAGTCTTCTCGGAGACACTATCAGCGCAGGCCCATTCATTTGATTTATAATCCCAATCGCGAACTGAAGATGAAACAAGAGCTAGACAAGGGTCGCCTTCAGTTCTCCCTTTTACAGTCACTCTAGGCCCTCCCAGTTACGCATTGGACGAGTGGTCAATAAGCTATTAACCCTGGCCTGGAGGAAGGTGGCAGTACTCGTTTGACCGCTCACTGGTCGGCCTCGGGAGACAGGCAGTGTCGATGTGGGCCTCGCTGTGTTGGGTACTCAGTGCTTGATAAAGTAGACCTATCTGTGCCGTACGTATTCATAGTAAGGCTATTCCACACAGCTCAATCGTTCGCATGAGCCACTCACATAGCCTCCTTTCAAGACGGGCGAGTCCGGTATTTTCAGTCAATCAGACAAACCAGCAACGGACGAAGCTGCAGAGTTGGGTGGGTCGAACGTTCTCGATATGTAAAGGTAAGAATAGTGACGCAATGCCTCCTAGCTTAAAGGAATGAGGGTAGTTGCGGCCTATGAAAGCTAGAACAGGGTGAGGAGAAATTACGAGATTAAGAGTTTGAGAGGAACGCCCACCGGCGCCGAAGTCACCGGTGCCGTCAATAACCGGCCTTACCGACACCACCGCCATCACCGACGGCTGATGGCCTCCTCGTCGAACCACAGTGGGTCTAGTACATCTCAGGGAAGACACACATACAAGCTGGACTTTTTCTTTGTATCATTTTTCCTACTATGTACGTTATGGAGCCCGGATCGCAATAGGGAACCACGTTCCGTGGCTTTTGTGTACGTACTATGTAGTGACCCCTGAACCTTAAGCCCCCTGACGACCGCTAACACCAAGCGCCAGTAGGTCTCATGATCTCGAGCGTTCCGTGCATGTAACAAAAATACCTGTATATGGTTCAGGAGCCGTTCCTAGCACTATCACCAACCAAGACACTGGATTTAATATTCAAACTTCCAAGACTTTCGTGGTGGGCCTGTGGGATGCTTGATTTCGGGCATATCCACGCACAAACATGTTAGTGTATGAGGATGTTCGTATACAAGTAAACTTTTGAGGGACTGTCTCGAACGAACCCAAGCATTCCGCCGGAATTCAGTCGTCCAGCTACTTCAGCACGGATTGATTTCTCGGACGAACGTTTCTTCAGATCAGGGCAAGCAATCGGCCATAAAATTCAAAATACCGTTAATCCGCGGAAGTGCCTTTACTTCTGGATGTTTTTGATTCCACTCACCTCCTGCCAAGGGCTCTATCTCACAGTTTAACCTGATGATGATTCGCCAGTTTCAAGCAGCGCATCTGATTCTCACTCGGCCACTCTCTGATGTTGCGTGGCCATGGGCAATGGAGTTTCGTCATTGGTTGGTTGGAATGTAAACGAGGCAGGAGATGGAGAAACCGAGCACCGGAGTTTTGACGATTATCATCATTGTGATCAGGTTGCATGGACTCTCCGAGCCTGTTTAGGTTCTACCGACCTTGTCATGGGTGCTTTGCATTTCAGAATCGGATGAGACACTACAATTTGCTCTCTGAGCCCTTGAAGATTAGAATGGAATTAGATTTGTGGAAGATGGATGAGCAGTGATTGCGGGCGCTTGTGGGTCACAAACGGAGCGCTGATGAAGGATCGGCAGCCCGTCATGGAATGAGGCTTTGAGTTAAAAAAAGTTGGTATTCATCGGCGATGTATTGCTCCGTGTATCGGCGTACCAATGCTGTACTCGAATAACGGCCAAGTAGATACTTTCACGTTGGATGAATCCTGGTTGGCAATGTGCCTATGTAATCGCATATCTTCTTCCAGGCAGAGAGTAATTTCCGAGCCCAACGGACCTTTCTCAGCCTCGTTCGACGCACGACGCCACTACCTACAGCCTTATGGAGGAGGTCACGCAGCATGGTGCATTATGGCATCTGTATGGTACAGTTCTATCAGCGCAGGTACCGTTACCCATCGAGATTGTGAGCGTACGTGTGTCCTGCAGTAGGCGGCCGGAGCGGCCAGGTACAGCCAATTGATCTGTAAGTCAGCAACTGTATTGAACAAAAAATCCAGCAACTTGACGGCGGCCACCTATCCCCAAGTTTTACAGGTATGGCAAGCGTCGACCTGGACTTCGAGGTTTCCAATCTGGCCGTTATAACCCCCTCAACTGAAAATTACTTCACCGATGCGTACAGCTCAGACCCGCTGAGCTAATTCGCCGGACTTCCTGTTTAACGAGCCTAAAACACCACACTGCTTCCGTGCCGACCACGCGACTGAGATCATATTCACGCGCCCGTCAAGATCGTGCCCCATCCACATGCTTCCACATGCAGCTCCCTGGAATTTGAATATATGAAATTGTCTCCCACCGCCCGGGCTGAGCATCACAAATCGGCATTCAGTCTTTGGGAGAAGATTCCCACTGTGCAGCCATACACACTCAAATAAATACTTCAAGTCCCCGTCAACAAACTTTGAAAAAGGACCCAAGCCTCTTGGAAGTTCCGTAAATGGTCACGAAAGTAACAACGTACGTCTCCATAATTACTGTCCTCTGCCTTGGCCTTCCCTTACTGGTATATCTTGGTTTCCACACTCAACTGCCGAATTTTCAGATGATCTCATCACAAGAAAACGCTCAGCGTCCAGCATACTGGATACGAACCTTGTCTCCCCGCATTGGACGTGATATAAGTACCGGGTGTCGATTTTTGAGTGATCCCCGCCCGGATTGCCAGCTCGTTGGAGGTCTCCGTCCCCACCTTGTACGCTGCTAGCCACATACGTTCACTGCCAGTTATTCCAACTCGCAGCAGCTTGGCCAACTCTTTCTCCTCCTCTCCACCTCAACGACCCCGGATCGCCTTCTCCGGATTCACGACCCTCCTCATCCCCCCTTTCTAACGACCTCTCCGCCTCCGATCCTCTTCCCATTTATACCCTTTTCACTTCCTGCAACCCGACATCACCCTACACTTCCGCTCAGTCTTCTCCCTCTCCGACAATGACGGACATTGCAAGGACATTCGGTGCGCTCATGCTTGGTGGGATAGCCGCGATCCTGTACGTCATCCCTCAATTCGAAGCGTGGCTCAAAGGGTCCACTTTCCGGAACTGAAGCGCAATAACAAACCATGTTTTCAGCTTCTGCGGGATTACACAAGCTCAAGTCTTTCTGTACTTCAAATTGTACCCAAAAGACCGGGTATTCATCAAGCTGCTAGTGCGTCGCCTTCACCGCGTATCTGCATCCTCTTCATCTCACTGGTGTCTTTGGTCGAATTAGGTCGTGTTCATATGGTATGTCGTCTCGAAACCGTCGAGCTGGATTTGCAGCCCTTCACGATTGATGTCTATCCAGGATGCTCGACACTCTCCATTCGGCATTCATCACGACCGCGCTCTGGGACCACCTGATCAGCAATTTCGGGAATGCTGAGAGGATCGACCACGTTCCATGGTAAGTTCTAGGGACGCCCCGCCAGATGTTGATCCGCTCTTCTCTGACTTGTGATAACAGGAGTCTTGCTGTAAGTGTCACTAGATCCGTCGAGGTGATGGTGAATTAATCTGTTGGATCGGTATTCATGCTCGCTGTAGTTGACAATTGCTATCACAGTACGTCTCACTCCTCCGAGTGGTATACTGTAACTGATTGTGTCGTCAACAGGCTGTATTAACGTTCTCAGTGCACTGTTTCCTGATCTACCGAATTTACCAACGTTCGTCTCCCATTCGGATTCGTGTCCGTTTTAATGAATTTATCATTCGTACATTAGTATCTCGTCGAAACCTCTTCATCGCAGTTCCACTCGTGAGTCTGACCGTCTACTTTCCCTCCGTCGTGGGCTGACCTATTACTCTGCAGGGAATGATGGCGTGTGCTCGTGTCTGTGCGTCTTGTTAACATTCCTCGGTTCCTACGTTTCATTAACTTTCAATCCTGTCGCCAGCATTTGCCTGTCGTAAGTTTCTTTTTGCTGCATCATAGCTGCAAACAGACTGACGTCCTTTCTCTGCACCAGTCACAACTGCAAAACTGTACGTTACGACCAACCTATCCGCGTCGAAGAACAATATTTTTCTCAACTATATTCCAGAGTCCAACTACGAAGTCTCGAAGTCTTTGTCATTCAATTCACCGTACGTTTGCTCACATGATCTGAAGTCTCGGTCGTCGCTCGCGTACTCACCACTTCCTCTTTTTTGTCTAGTGGTCATTCACCACCGGCCTCACGATATCCACCGTTCTCGACATCTTCATCACCGTTCTCCTATGCTACCTCCTCCGTAGTCGACAGAAGCAGTATTCGAGCATGAATCGGGTCTTGGATGCGTTAATTCTGTACACGTTCGAGAGTGGCGCTTTGACAATGTACGTGAATCCTCAGGCCGCGTGTACTCTCCGTTGACTTCTAGGATTTTCCATGTAGGGCCGCAACGCTTGTATGCTTGATCACAGTGCGTTTTTCCATTACTTATCGCCTGCATACGGTTGACTGATCCATTTTCCCAGTGGCTAACAATGCCAGAGAACCTCATTTTCATGGGTCTTCACTTCGTCATTAGCAAATGTACGTCTCGAACTCTTCGCGATTGAGCCACACCTCATTGAGCCTTATCCAGTCTATGCCAACTCTCTTTTGACAACGTACGTCTTATTCCTCTCAACCTACTCTTCCAATATCTCACAGACTCTCGGAATTGTAGGCTCAATACTCGCGCGAAGCTCAAACCCGGCTATCGCTCTCAGTCCAGCGTCTCGGCTGGTATCAACCAAGGAATGCCTATCATCTTCTCCGACCATCTTAACGTCAACACCCGCAGCACTCCCAACCGAAAACATCGCTTCTCATCCGCAGCCGAACGCCTGGACGAAGACATGCTCAAGACCAACGTCAGCTTCGGCGATGTTGTCACCACCGGCAGCGTGGTCGCAGGTGTCCCGGGCGCCATGAACATGAACGGAAGTCAGACGGGAACGCAGCTCCAGATTAAAGTGAATCAGGAGACGGTTCATGTGACGGATTCCGGGATGGAGGTGATGGATATGGCGCATATTCGGAGTTCGGACGTGAGGAACCGAGCATGAGTTTGCGTTGAGCCATGAGTATCATTCTATACCTGATGTATTTTTGGCCGATCACTGTTGTCTACATGTAACCATTACACGCCATTCTTTCTTCTATAAGAGACATATTCGTATTGAATCCAAGCTGATGGATAGTGAGCAAAGACTACAGACAGTTAGGACTGAGAATACGCACCTATTATGCTGCTTCCTTCCAACCTTAAAAGCGTAGCTCTACAACAAACCGATCTTTATACAATCCCTCGGGGAGCTGGGTACGAATTTGAGGTTCAATTTGAGAACTGAACTGAGGGTGGTGCCAGCAGAGATCGCGAAAATCGAATGTCACCCGGCGTAACTTGTCGTAGAAAGGATTCTCCAAAATTTGTAGCAGGGATGGTGCCTCATTCACTCGGACTGGCTCTTCGAGTTCCGATTGTCTTGGGTAGGCGATGGTGATTATGATAGTTTCCAAGTTGGAAGGCTCGAACACTTGATCGAAGTATCGGATCATACGCGCTGGTGGAATGAGACATGGCCTCAGGTCGATCTCGTGGTAGAGTTCGACATGCCGGAATGGGCCCTGAGCGGCAAGGCGATCAATATTGAAGTATTCTTCATACTGACCTACGAGAATCGTTGAGTCAGAAATTAATGGTCGGGAAAGGGATTCTACTCACCAGGTCGCAAGGAGAGACGAATTGAATCTAGCTTCGGGGCGTTCATCTTGATCCATTCGACTCTATTCCGCTCGATGGAAACGTACGGTGAAGGCAGTACGATTTTCTTCAGACGAGGGAAGGCTGGCCTTGCCTTGCTGTGAATGCCATCCTCAAGGACACCACACATCCGGCAGACAAGCTCAGCGGAGCCCCACGTGGCCAGGGTTTGAATGTTTGAGGCATTGATATGGGCAGGGGGGATCAGAGAAGTTGAGTCCCTGCGACGATACCTTGAAGAAAGAATGGTCACGCCAACACACTCGAGAGACTGCAGACTACCGCTGAGTTCATCCACGAGGCGTTCCGACAGCTCCACGTTCCAGAGTCGAAGCTTTTTGACCGTCCCGTTTCGGCCCACGAGCTGATGTAACACCGCTTTGAGTGCCGCAGGGAGCGTGTCCCATCGCAATCGCTCCAGCGCGTCAATTACGAATGATAGACTCTCCAACGAATGGGCCGCGAGGGCACGAAGGACTTCGATCAAGGATGGCTCATTACGCATCCAGGGCTCTTCAGCTAGCCTAGAAGCCTCGACTGTGAAACTTCGGACATAGCAAGCCAGATGCGGGTTTTCGATGAGCCGTTGGTGAAAGCCGCGAACCCGTTCCGCAGAGGAGCAATAGATATGTCGGAAAACCACGGGGGATAAGCGGCTGTAGAGGCCTCGTGAGACCATCATACAAGGAAGGATGTGTCTGTAGACCCCTGTTACGATGAAACGTTCGTCGTATCCTGCTTGATGCCATCCGGCCCCTTCAGTCACCAGGACATCGATGATGGCGTAAATCAGTTCAGGTGGTAAGCTATTCATGGCATGGATTCACTGTCGACGGCTGAGCGGCTTCAGGATGAGTACTTTGCATTTTCATCAAAGCCGCCACTGACCTTATGTTATGCTGCCAACAGCCTTGAGCCGCCTGAAACGAGAGTTGGAGGCAAGGCTTGAGCGCTTGAGCGCTGAGAATGCGGCAGCTGCGTGCAGTGAAGCCCAAACAGAGACATACATCATCAAACAAGCTTGAAAGCAGCCGCTCGGCAGTGGGTTCCCAGGGCTTTCGATCGGTGCTTAACGTCGTCTCCAACAACCAGCAACCTTGGTTTCGTTGTATCTGAAATGCTGTCTGTCGTGCAGAAGGAGGTCTACATATCGGCCTCCGCCTTTGTCTCGTCTACGGGACTCATTGTAATTTTTCTCATAGCCTGCCGCACCGTGGAAATGACAGCTTATTAGCGCACAGCCCGCCACGACATTTACATGAGCTGTGCAACTTGTCCTCGCACCTCATCCTCATCCCTACTCCCTGTCCCCGACGCAGAGCCTTCACAATGGCGAAGGAACGAAAATCCCATGGCAAACCAATACGCTACGAACTGAAAGAGAACCCCACCAAAGGCGACACCATCCTCGAGACAGCGGACCTCGTGGTTACGAGTGTGGCCACGGCCGCATCGATGTCGCCGATACCGTTGGTTGGGGAGGCTGCAGGACTTGTTTTGGAAATTCTAACAATAATTCAGGTTCGTCTTCTTTTGTGCCTACTTCGTGGACCATTGCTACACAGGTGCCGCCTAGGATGTCCAAGATAACAAGGATCAGTTCAAGCAGCTTGCGAGCCATGCGTACCAATTGGTGGCCCGTGCTGTTTCAGCATGTTCGCCTTACGGTAGCCAGAGAGATCTACCATCGCCTTTGCGCACCGACCTCGACACGCTCATTCAGTGAGTGCTATGCATGCCACACCTTTCGTTGAACTTGGGCGCTCAATCCGGTACTAGTGCATTGAAGCCAGTTAGAGACTACAGCGCGAAGAAACTACAACGGGGTTGGATAAAAAGGGTTATATTCCGTCGCCATGATGAGCAGGTCATTCGAAACTACTACAACGAAGTCAAGAATGGCCTGGAACTCTTCAATGTACGTTCTCACTATGCATCGCCCGCCCTCGCCAGAGTTGACGTCTCCCATACTTCAAGATGTCTTCGCACATAGAGCTACGACAAGGCCAAGCCGAAATCATCAAACGACTCGATGCCCAAGCTCAGGCAAGTTCGAAGGCGAACTCGGAAATCAGCCTCCAGTCACCTCACTCCCCTTACCCTCCCAGCTCTGTGACCAACACAGCCAATGCCTACAGCTCTCCCTACGATTCGCCGTTTGGTCCTGGGTTTCCGTTCAACCAAGTTTCGAGCCCACACTACCCACCGTCACCCCCTCCACAGCCAATGTTCAATCACGGAGATTCATATAACTCCGGCAACGTCGTCGTGACCAACGTGATGAACTCGAACAATGACTACTCTAACAACGTCCACCACCACTATTCGCAAGATTATCCTCGGCCCCGGCGAGGTGAGCACATCTGATCGTTCGCGTTGTCATACACTCAAGATTCGTGATTCATAGGGCCCGCCTGGAAACAATACCGCTAGAACAATAGCTATGCTCACGATCTTCATTACTGTTTGCATTTGGGGCGAATTTGTTCTCTGTGTACGGCTCCTATATTATTCTACCAATCTCGACACTAATCTGGCATGACGGATTCGATCCGAACACTTAGACTCGTTTCCGTTGGATCGGCCCTATTTTGACTATTTGCTACCTTTTATGTATACCATCTGACTCAATACATCGTGCTAGTCAGGTGCAGTGCGTTATCAGGGGTCCTAGGGCCTGTCAAACAAAGCTGGCTGAGGAACCCTGTGCAGCGCTGTGCGTCTGAGTGGCCTCATCCCTCAATCGCAGCAGTTCTTCAGCGACCCTCCTGCGTCGACTTCTTACCCGTCAACATCCACCTACAGATCGGCAACCTTGGCAACCGTCGCATTCTCCTGCGCCCTTGTCCTGCGGACCTTTCGCGGTGAGGGCCCTCGCTCTTTGTAGGTACGAGTGGGCTCCATCAAGATGCAGTACCTCAACGGTATTCAGAAAATCTCAGCGAAATCCCTGTTGTGTTACGACCCAGCTTAATAGCCTGACCCACAATGCGCCAGGACGAACGGTTCTCCTTCTCAACGACATCGACTCTTCGAATACACAACGTCYACCTTCGTATTTGCCCCAGAACTATAATCGGTTGCTTGGACGATGACTGCTGTGAAGGCCGCCACGTCGAGCAGTGTGTGTACTCTCCTCCACAGTATAAAATGCGACTTAGAATGCCAGACTTGAGCATAACTCGCAGTCTTAAGCCTCACGTACATTCTCTAGCAGCATTTTCCTTGCCTTCCGCGTTGACCACACCAAGCCCACAGCCTCTCCACTCAAATGAYGAAGGATTTCCAACTCGCAGACGTAGACGAAACTCGATGGGAATTAAGCGAGACCCGTTTCTCTGATCTTGCGGAAGACCTACACAATATCAACCTCAGTATTCTGGACAAAATTGGGGTGAGTAGATAAATTTTGGCCCTTTTACTCGACGCTGATGAAGAGTAGGACCTTGAGGAATTTCACAGACCCCGCTTTACAAGTCTTACGACGACGCTCAATAGCTGTGCTGAAAGCATTAAGCGCTGCCCCGRAAGCGCTTCCGTGACGGGGCGGCACCCTTCAATGCTCAAGAATCGTGCWGTGGCCGTAGTGAGGTAAGTGCGMGAACACCRGRTTCAGTGCTCGAAGATCAGCCCTGATTCATTCGACCCTAGGATCGCCCGGGACGTAGAGCGTCACTCTGTCATAATGTTGAGCCGAACCACTGTAGTCAAGAAGAGGAAGCCTTGGGAACGTAAGAGCATCGACACYGACCCYGCTTGGATAGCAGCTCAGCACGGAGGGTTACTGAATCTACAAGAGCACATCAAGGTATGGTCCTATCCTCTTCAGTACGCTTAGAATGCCTTGGAGCCCGTGCTTATTCATTGTYACACAACGAGCACTCGATAAGATTGYGTGTGAGAGAGCMTTTCAYGATTTTGCACTCGCAGAAGCTTCCCGTCGTTCTCTTTATGCRATAGAAGAACAATAGCCACATACACTGCGGCTAGCTTGGGCCTTTGCCGATTCATAACTTTCTTTCACCCAATTGGTTGTTTTCGACATTCTCGTGCCGCAAGGCTGAGGATTCGTTTTTGTCATGAGGAGCGATACAATAATGTATAATAATAAGCGCATTTCTAATTACGTTGTAAATAACAAGCCGGGTCTAGTTCACAACCGAACTTGGCAACCACCCGACTCAGTGTGGCGACATGGACAAAGGTGACTATTCGGATGATATGTGCGCACCCACAACGCGTTGCATTGTTGTACTGGAATGCACAGCGCTTTAGTACTCGTTGCCTTAGTGCAGTCCTTGTAGCCACAAGTGGGCGACAGATATATAATACCAGGATGGACATAGATCGACATCACTATCGACCACCAGCATCCAAAGCATCCGTCCCCTTGAAAATCATGAGCTACTTCAACYCTCGTCTTGTTTATTCCGGAAAACCTTCCTCCAGTGACTTGATGGAGTCCACCGTTGAAGGGCTGGGCCAATCCCTYGAAGCTCTGTCAAAGAAAATTAAGGTGAAATCTTTCGAAGTTGGGCTCCTCCCTTCGTTCATCACTCATCATTGTATCGTCCAGATAATGAAGCCTAGTGAGACGCGGGGCTTGCTAGAGTCCTTCTTGAAGGACTTGGAGTCTCAATACAAACAAATTAGGCTGGTTTTCAACGAGAGACCGGAAGCTCTAGAAATCCAGGAGGTTGCCTTCACCTCCGAGTACGTTTCCATTCGACCGCAATGTAACRTTGCTGACCCTCTCTATCATAGAATCGTGACGCAAGTTGTCGACGTGTGCTCTAACATGCTGAATGAAGGTCCCTTTGAAAGAGTGTTGCGCCGTTCCCGGAATGAGAGACTCATTCTAGAACTGCAAGACAAGTTACTTGATCATCAGATTGAGCGAACTCTTCAGGTGAGTCTCCCTCCATCGAGCCTCCCTTTCATTTCTCAATCATTTCTCCCAGCACAACCGGCAAATCCAACAGACAGAAGATATAAAGATCGCCAGTCGTTCTCGAACTTCAAATCCCCTTCCAAGTCCGAGGACGGCTCAAACGACGATGCAGGTCAAGCAGCATATCGACTACCAGCCACAGCAGCAATACCTTGCGTTGCCTGATGTGCCTATGCCACATCAGTCTTATCAGCATCGAGCACACGCTGCCGGCTCCGGGTGTGTAGTCAATATTCAAACTTGTCATTAATAATCGCTTATGACTCTTGTTGGTACAGCTCCAGCGTATCGGTCACGACATTTATGAATTGCGGAAACGACTATTCGTACAATGTCTACTCCTAGCTCATGCCTTCAGCACACCCAGTACATAATAGTATCGCTACCTAATACATAATCACCANTTGTGCACNNGNMGYAYWTGTAGTATRYTKAAYNNAGTRCTKMMYASAGTACSWCCTAGAAACGGTGCTTCAAAGAAAAAWTTACGTGGGATCCTTYGAATTCCCCCTCTRTAAACACCCACTGCWGGCAAAGTATCACTCGCAGGAAGATATGGGAATGGCTACACGATACGTCCGTCAAKTCCAAAACGAMACAACGGAGCCTTGTCGTCCACTGGCAGCTCATATACTAGGAGCTTTTTCCTCTYTTCCCGAAAATCCGGATACACGGGACTCGACCTGTTCCATCGAKGGTGATSKWGRC